>WBNH01001109.1:349798-393881 GCA_013401255.1 Urocolius indicus
TGTCCGGACCGGCGCTGAGCGAAACGGGCAACACCAGTATAGAAACTGTGCGGTTCCTACGGGAGGGTGAGGGAGCTCGATCCACGACCCTGGAAAGCAGCTCGTGGGGTGTGTCTCCCCTTTTCCATTCAAATTAACTTGCGTAGCAAGTTGTTGGGTTTGTTGCTTTTTATTGGCCAGTGCAATTAAAAGCGCGATTTGACCAGCAGCGGTTATCTCGGATCACACCAACTGTCCCCGGCCGCTCCCCTCCTCCCTCTGCCATTTTAATCCAAGAGCATTTGCACCCGGGGAGGGGAGGGGGGAAAGTGCTGCTGAGAGCTCTGCTCTCCAGCGCTAGGCTTACCGTTCCTCTTCTGTCTCGTGCTTATCAACACCGTTCCACTTCTGGGTAGTAGCTTGGAAAGGGTCCTCCTGAAACTTTCATGCTCTGTCTTAATAGATATCCATTGAAATCAGGAAAAGAAACCCCCTTTGTGAAAGGCAGGGTATTTTCTTTCATCATACAAGTATTTCCCCTCCATCCTCGGGGTGTGTGTGTGTGTACACTGGCAGTTGTGTAACCAGCTTCCTTCGTGTATGCAAGCGTGCATGTACCTGGGAGGGTTTATTCATCACACTCATTTCTTTACAGCACAAAAGAGAAAGTTTATTTATGCTACGTTACCAAAGAAAAAAAGCCTTTTCTAGCTCGTAACGTCAGGTTTCACGACAGCAACTCTCCATCCCACAGGCTTTAGAAATTACCAGGTATAAATCAGGGGAGTAATTAGTGATGCCTCCTGAGCCCCAGCACTGACAGGCGCAAGCGTTTCCCAGTGTGGTGTGTTAGTTCTTTAGCACAGAATACACTTTTTGTGACAGACAGGGCTGCAAGCATGGCAGAGTTTGCACTGTCCTTCTCCGTGCTCCAATGCTTCTGCTCCAGAAATGCAAGGGCAGGAAGGCAGCACCCCATTGTTGCTGTTGTTTAAAAAGGAGCTTGAGTGAAATTCAGCCCTGTGGAGAAAAAAAAATACCCGAAACAAGCTCACCCAAGACTTAGACTGAAGCACACCTGAGCATTCAGCTCGGACCCGAAGCCACAGACGTGCACACACCGAGACACGTGGGTACGGCTTGGCAATGCGGGGCCTGACTTTGGTCATCCTTCACTTCCTCCCACCCTCCTCCTCCTCCCCTCATAGCTGTTACCCTCCCAGGCCCCAGGATTAACGTCCGAGTCAATCACCTAAAACACTTACAACGCAACTTCACTCTTTCTATGCTGCTGAAATGACATTTACTGCCGGCAGCTGACAACCGTTTGCCTCCCCTGCAGCCGCTGGAGCAGGAGCAGGGCTTGGCAGCACAGCCCAGCCGGAGCCCCACAGCTCCTGCCACCCCATCTCTGCCAGGCAGCACCCTGGGGATGCCCCCACCCTGTGCCAGAGCCATATCCCGGGGCAGCGGGGCACGCTCTGCAGCTCCCTCCCATGCAACAGGCCACTCCTCCTCCCCGGCAGCACAGGAGCTGAGACGCAGGAGCAGCTCAGCAGTGCCTTCTCCCTTGGGTGCCAAGGGTGCCCCTGTGTGCACGGTGCACGGCGCAGCCTCTGTGTCTGTCCCCAGCTAAGGAAGTCTCGGGGCTGTCACCATCTCAGCCCGTTTGCACCTGCCACAGCTGCTGTGCCAGGCCACCAACACCTTCCTCGTCCCCTTTCGTTTTGAAACCTCTGCTCAGAAACACATGAGCCCTGGCCATACCATCTCTGATGCTGATGGAGCTTTTTACTGCTTCTAAACACGGGCGAGGCTTTGTGTGCGTGTGCTTGGTTTCGCTCCCTTGGCAGTGGCACGGGGTTTCTTGCTGCTTAGGCTCAAGAGGTTGGAGCGTGTCGCAACACAGGGCCACAAATTTTGGTGTTGTTTTTGAAGGAAACTTTGCAAAGTTCTTTTCTGGCCCTGAAGAAAACTCTTGGCAGAGCGTAGGCGAGTGTGTACACAGACGCCGTGCACAAAATACAGAGCGGTGTGTTCTGCAGCAGCAGCAACAGTGAACACACTTTTTGCAGCCTCTGACTACCGTCATTTCCAAAAGGGCAACAAATTCTTCTCCTCTGGCTCACGCTGCTTGCTCTAGAGAAAGCCAGCGTTAAACTGAAGTTGTGTATGGTAGGACAGATGAGGAGGAAACCCCAGGACCTCTTAAGAGAGACTCTGGAGGGCACAGGGTCTCGTTTACCTGGATCAACAATTTAGACACGATAGGCCATGATCCGAACCCCTACGTCCCTCTGAGGCTCATCCAGCCTTGTGTAGGATCAGAAAGAGTTTCAGATACAATCTGTATCAGACTGAGTCACAGAAAGGAAGGAGGAGGTTTTTGCTAGCCCCTGAGCTTGACTTGCAACTTCTGGACATTACTGCAATGCAATAGTTAACCCATTCAGCTTTTTAGGTTTCACAGAAGAAGTGGGTGAAAAGGAAGTCTCCTCCTCATAAAGACGGTGTCGGTGTCGCTGGCGTGTGTTTGCTGTAGTCTAACAGGTTGGACCAGGCAGGACTGTCTCTTAAATAATTCCTTGAAATTTGGTTATCTTTGTCAAGGGGAAAGCACCTCTCCTTGCCAACTCCTAAATGAAAACGTTTGACCGTCATTAACCCCGTCGGTCCCACAAGTCAAACACAGATGAAGCAGAAACGCAGTGGAGATGCTCAGCAACTGAGTAACCTTCATCCCCCAGCCAAAAAGCAAAGTGTCTTCTGCCTCTTTCTTGCTCTGTTTCCTGCCCAGGCGAGTGTTTTGTGCCTTTCACCAGGATAGCAATGCTCACCTTGCCAGTCCTTACAACAAAGGGTTACAAGAGCTAAAACCCATCCCATTTGCCCTGAGTTACAAAAAAAGCAGCTCTCACCTCCTGCATATTGTATTTTCCTTGAAAAGAGACACACTAAAAACTCTTACTCCAGTGAGAATGGGCCTGTGTGTTTACACTAGAGTGTGTGTGTATATATGTGTGTGTCTATACACACACACACATATATTTGGTTACTAGTAGTAGAAGGGACAATTAATCACCTCTAGACTGATTGTTTTTAATACTGAAAGGCTATTAATCAGGAAAATGTTACCCTTTGAACAAGATGTTTATACAGGCAACACTACGGATTGGGGAATTTTTTCCCCCTGGTGCTAACTAAGCTGCCTGCTAAAGCAGAGAGAGGAAATCAGCTTTGTAATCTCTTGCATTAGAACTTTGTGTTCCAAGTTCGACAACAGTTTTGGCTGGAATTTGAAAGGAATGTACAGGGAGCTGATGCCCCTTCTCTCTTTGGTTTCAAGGGGACCTGGGCTGCTCAAAACCTAAATCTTTGGAAGCATTTCCGTGCTTAAAGCCTTGAACAGTCCTCAGATGCAGATTTCACAAGCACCTCCTTCTGCTGAAAAAGAAAATCCCAAGAGGGGTCTAATTTCATTTCACTGGAACTTAAATACCTTACAAATCTGTCCCTAAATCTTCTTGTGCTCCTTTGGAAGTTTGTCCTCGGAGCTTTTCAGCCTGAAAGCTGCTTTTAGAGGAGGAATAATACGGCAAAATGTAATCCAAACTTTTATTTGCCACCAGAGAGAACAGCTCATATCCTGCAGTGAGTGGGAGGCCAGTGGAAAAAAACATGGGGAGGGACCGTGGTGGGAGTGTGAGGGTGCAGAGAGGCAGCTGGGGCTGGATCAGCAGAGGGAGGCAGGAGAAGGGCTGCTGGCAGCTGGGGGGAGCAGGGAGCAGCAGTAGGGGAAACCTTTCTTAGCCTGGAGTGGGGCTCCTGGCTGGCCCAGAGGGGACGCACTAAGAACTGGCCCAGGGAGGAAGGAGAGGGTGGGATTGAAATCCTGCCTAGGCAAAGGCTGGCAATGCCAGGGAAAGTGGTGGGACAAGCGAGGTCCTGACATGGGCAGAGCTGCAGAGAACATCCCATCTGTCCCAGGGAAGGGTGAATGCAGAGCTCAGAGGAGCTCAGAGCTAGGAGCTATTTCACAGCCCATGAATCAGAGGGGAACAGGAGTCACCCACCTGCACAGCCGCTGCGAGCATTCCCTCAGCAGAGACTCAGCCCCTGGAGCATGCGGCCTTCCCCACCACCCTGAGTTACTCTCACAGGACTCCTGGGGGCTTCTCTCAGCTAAGTCTAAGTAAGGCTGCTGAGGAAAACTGTTCCCTGCAGCTCCGCACGTCCCCAGCCAGTGAGGCTCCAGAGCAGCAGCACCCAGAGCTGGCAGCCCCTCTCTGCCCAAAGCCCCCCACCTCTGAGTGGCTCTGAAGAAGAGCTCAAGAGCAGATAGTGGAAAGGGGTAGCAGGGAGAGGTGGTGAGCCGGGAGTTAGGCTCTGCTGCCATTAACCCCCCTGTAGCTGGTGCCTGCTTACAGACACGAAGCCTCGTATGAGATGAGACACGCACCTTTCCCTTCCTGAGGACGAGGAAGAGGCACGTAGCAAAATCAGAGTGAAAAGCCTCAGATAGCTGATGGGTTTGCTCCACTCAGGTCTGTGTTTAAGCAGAAAATCTCCCTATCAGAAGAAAAACACGAGGTGTAAAGAGATTCATCACTTCTGAAAAAAATGGGGAGAAAACATTTCCTTTTGGGGGCCCACTTCTCGGCAGGGAGGATTGCAGCTAGCACAGCACTTACCTCACAAGATACCACTCTCTTTTTATAGACTTCTTTCATTTCACTTCTTTCCATCATCACCATCTCAGCAGCGGGGCAGCCAGCATGTGGTGCTCAAGCCTGTGGGGGAAGATGGAGTCACGGGGAACAGCTGCCATCGTTTTCAGGGTGACCAACAACTTAATTATTCTCATAGGAGATTTCGAATGAGAAGTGCACACAGTCCCTTCAGGGAGCTCTTTGTCACAGGACCTAATGGGACAAAGATTGGATGCTGTACATTAAGAGATCCAGGGCTTTAGCAAGTAGATATTAATTTTAAGAGCCTTGCAAGGAACACAATCCCTTGCACTTCAGCATTTAAATACATCTCTTCTTTTTTCCAAGGAAGCTTTCCCCAGGAGCAGCTTCTCACATGGTGTTGTGGCATTACCTTCGCTAGCAGCAAGGCTAACTGGCTCTGAAAAGCCTCAGCCAGCTCCAGCAGGACAACCTGTCTGTGTGAGACCTTCCATAGCAGCAGCTTTCCAGTGGCTGATATCGCTGAGGTCCACTGGTGGGAGCAGAAAAGGCAGCCCAGGGAGAGGTGTCCCAGTTTTGCAGCCTGCAAGGCAGCCCCCTGCCCGCCCTCCTCCCACAGAGATGCACCCGTGTCCGAGGCTCTGACACAGGCCCTGCAGCCACAGCCCTCAGCCCAGCAGTCTGCTGCCTGCCCAGGCTCCTCTGCTCCTTGCTGCTGCTGTGGTAATCCCAGTGATGGGGAAGAGAGATTGTGCTGAGAGGCAGCTGCTTGCTCCTGAAACCCTACCGCAAAATCCCCCGCTTGACTTTCTGCCAACACAGCCCCTTTTACTCCACCATTCAGCCCAGTCTCTTCCCACGACGGGGGATGATCTATGGGGAATTCGGCCAGGGGTACCCTGCAGGGCCTCCAACCACCAGCATTGCCATGGGAAAGGGAACTGGTAGAAATTGATCTGAAATTGCCCTCCAAATTGTCGTAGGTTCAAGCAAACTTTTGTAAGACAATAGAAACATGTGAGTTGGTACGTCCCTGCATACAAGTGGAAGTGGAGAGAGTCATTCACATCCTACTGATAAGCAGGGGCACCTCACTGCTGAGAGCCCTGCAATGCCCCTTGGTTGTAAAACCCATGCACGAAGGCTCAGACCCAGCACTTTGGTGAACACGCCCCTACAGCTCCTCAGCATTCTAGTGCCAACCTTTGATTTTACAGATTTTACACTCTCTCTTCCCTTCTTTCCAGATATAATCTTGAAATCTCAAATGCTAATGATCCCAGAGCGAGAGATCCAAGTGAGTTGCTCACTGCCATTTGCCGAAAGAAAACCTACAGCCCATCAAAAACTGGACAAGAAAAGAAACCAGCCAACAAAAACTCAACGTGGTGCCGAGTGAGGCCTTTACAACCAACTAAATACACTGCTTTAGCAAATGCCATGCCTAATGTGTCTTCAAAATCACAAATCACCAGAGCAACATTGCTATCTGCCCAGGCTTTCTCCTTATTAAACACCAAAAGCACCCAATGCAGCTGCAGTTCCCCTTCCCTCCCCAGCACTGAGCACAGGGGAGAGATAGTGCTTCTCAACACACAACCTGTTGGTGCTCTCACAGCCCCTGCACCACTGGGATTCACCTGAGCACACCTGAAAGCTTGCACCAAACTCTTCACTCATCAGAAGAAAGTCCTTACGCCGTGGCCTTACGCTTGTCACCATTACACTGGTGTAAATCTGGAGTTTACACCAACCTGAGCCTGCTCAGAGGCACCGCAAGGCTCTGCACTGATGCCAAGCCCAGGCACCTGCCTCCTGCTGTTTCTGTGCCTGTGGTGTCAATAGTGATTCTGAAAATGATTCTTTCTGTACAGCCTGTGATGACTGAGAAGGAACAGTTACAGCCTGTCGTGCAAACGTGAACAATCCTCGGGGTTTTTCAACGTGGGTTTTTCACAGGACAGGATCTAATGGCCCTTTCAGAGCTGTTATGGGCTATCTTGTCAATTTGCTTTCTATTCATGCATGCTAAGGGAATTTTTATAGCCAAGCTAGGAGTCCTTAAAAATGGGCCTTACACTGGAAATGCAGATGTGCCTTGCTGTGAGTTGTGCTAGGAGAGCATCCCTGCCCCAGGGGAGCCAGAGCCAGTCAATCAGAATCCTCTTTCTCCCTGCACATAACACGACTCTCAGACACTCTTTCATCTGTGCTGAGAAGCAGGAAGGAGAGGCAGAATTAGCCCTTCATTACAGTCATGCTTCTCACACTTTCTCCAGCTACTCTCTGTGGGCATTAGGAGAGGGGCTGAACAGGGATGCTGAACACCTACATCTCCAGTTAAAAGGAATCAGGGAGAGCAGGGTGCTCAGCAGCTCTCAAAACCAGACCCACAGAACTTTAAACAAGGGCTTTTATGCTGTCAGAAAAGAAAAACAGACTCACCTGAACTTGACTGGTTACTGTGACAGCTTTGCTGGGAAAGAAAATTGTGTGTTTTCATTGAATCATTGTGGTGGGAAAAGACCTTTAAGATCATCAAGTCTAAGCACTGTTTGCCAGTCTGATTCTCTCCAGCCTGATTCAGATTTCACTTACACCTTCACTGCTGCAAACCCAACTGCAGACATACTCACATCTAGATGTTTACCTGCCAGCTTCACAGCTGGAGAGAAAATGAAACCATCTCAATCACCTTTACATTTAGCAACAGAGCAAACTGACTCCTCACATTCAGTGCCAATTAGAATGTGAAATGGGGATCATTTGATCTCCACTAAAAATTCCAGTCACCTCCACGTCCAGAGTAGAGACACCTCCCTACTTTGTGGCTACCTGAACCTTTTCTAAGACTGGAAAAGGCAAGAGAATAGAGGCCATAGGATCTCATTATTTATTTACTTGCAAGTGTTGTAGCTGTGCCTCCCTCCATCTCTTGGCTCCTTACCCAAAACCTGTGTAAAAGCACCATCACAGGACCTGGCCATCAGCAGGCATGAGTGCTCCACTAAAATGAATGCGTTTATACTGCTTTAAAGCAGCTTAGGCTCTGCCACAGCAGAGCATGGCAGTTCCTGCTTCTCCAGGAGCAAAACAGAGATACAGCTCTGGCCACATCTTCCCCAGGTATTTCTCACAGATGTCACACCAGAGTGGAGTAGGAGCCATCCCCACCCCAGCTTCTCCTGCCTCCACTGCCGCACCGTGTACCTACCCAATCACCTTGTCCTCAAAGCAGAGGCTCTCAGCTGAGGAGGCACGGAGCCAAACCTGGCACAAACTGATGGGATATGTACAAAGGCAAATCTTGACAGCATCTGTGAGCAGAGTTTAAGAGAAAGGAACAAAATAATACCACATATGTTAACAGATTGAAACGGTAGCTATGGTGACCACGGACAGACAAAGAACAAACCATTTTGGCTGAATCCAGCCAATTCTTTCTGACAACAAACTGCAAGGATAAAGCAAACTTTTCAAAATCCCTAATGAAATCATTGTAACAAACCCATTCAGCCCTGTTCAGCTTGTTTGCTTCTTCAATTTCAGTTGCAGCTAGTACATTAAACCTATTAATCGTTGATACGGTCAAATACTTCCCACTGACTAAAGATGGGGATTTTCTCACTGTAAAAATATATATATATATATATATATCTCTTTTCATTGTTTGTGTTTAAAACAAAAAAGCAAGTAATAGTTATTATAAAGTGGCAGGCATTCATAATTCAGAGCATTGCCTTGTGCATGAGTGAGTGTCTGGCTTTTGTAGGATAAAGGCTTGTTTATAAAAGTTGTATTACTTTCTGTATCCTGATATGCAGCATAGCCATGAAAAATTACTGTCCTGTGCATTATAGTGTCAAACGACTCAGAGTCTCTTCCCTCCAGCTCCACAGAAGAGCTGACACTCAGTGTTCTCCCGTCGAGGGCTGGGCAGTTGTGCATGGGGGAACTGAGCTGAGAGCAATGCAGGAGAGCACAGGGCTGAGCTACCGAGGGATGAGAGAGCACAGGGCTGAGCTACCGAGGGATGAGAGAGCACAGGGCTGAGCTACTGAAGGATGGGAGAGCACAGGGCTGAGCTACTAAAGGATGGGAGAGCACAGGGCTGAGCTACCGAGGGATGGGAGAGCACAGGGCTGAGCTACTGAGGAATGGGAGAGCTACCCACTGAAAATCAGGGCTGGAAATAGGCAGGTAGGAGATGGGGGGGATTAGTCAGTGCCAGCACAGCATTAGGCTGCTCAAAGTGATGTGCAGCTGCTTGCAAACTCCCACCCAAAGAAGCTTTGTAGGGGCTGGAGGAGGCCCCACAGTGAATGTCACATTGGAGACTCCAGTGCATCGCCTGCTGCAGAGCATCCCAGGCACACTCTGATAGACATGGGCTGCTCAGATTTAGCCTGAAGCCTGCTTCAGTGCAATCAAAATGGTGCTGCCCCTGCACCCCCCTCCACACAGGCACGCTCACTGAGTATGGTGTCAGAGCACAACTCAGACTCTTACTTCTGACCTGTAGAAAAGCTGCTGTCATTTCCCTGGCTGAGTGCTTAATATTTAACTCAGTGCGTTTGGTCCCTTCTGCAGACTGTAAAGCTCATCTCAATATAGATGCCATGTAGCCATGCTTTGGATGCTCCAGGAGCAGCAACTCCAGAGTTTTAACAAAACAAGACAAAGCAGGAAACTAGCACAGAAGTGCCAGCCCTTCAAAGGCCACTCTCTTTATCTGTCTGGTGGCTGAGGCTCCGTCTCAGCCTGCTCTAAACTGAATTAAGGTCTCGGCTCAGCCTGCGTGAGAAAGGGCACTTCCCCACCTAGCTCTGTTCTTCCTTCCCCACACACTGACATGGGACCAGTTTGAAGGCTTTTCCCTGCTTCCCAGCGAGGCCCTTCCCTGTGTTCTCCACCCACACACTTTGCTTTCCCTCTTGCCAGTGCAGAAGGCAGGTCCTTCAGGACTCTTCCTTACTCTGTGTGGGTACCTCGAGAGCAGAGTGAGGGTGAGCACACATATTCCCCTGTGTTTTGTAACAGAGTGGCCAGAGGAACATGCCTTCAGACCCACACAGCCTCACCTACTCAAGCCGTTTGCTGTAGCTGTGGCACAAGCGTGGCTCCAGGAGCACGTTGAGCAAGGGAAAGAGGGGGAAAAAAAAAACACAGCACTTTTTCTTTCAGCATTGCCTGGGAACAGCGAAGAGACGCTTACTTTGATTTTATGTGCAGTAAACCCTCACTAGATGGCTCCTTACAGCAAGTAAATACATTCCCCACAGAAAGAACACTGATGTGGCACTTGTGTGAGAGCAGAGCCAGCGTGGTGCTAACTGGGCTGTGCTGCTGAAAGAGCGTTTCACACGGGAAAGCAGCGTGTAGCAGGGCTGTGGGTGGGTGAGCAAGCGAGCACTCACAGGAATTACAAATGACACCGTTCTGCGAGTCCCGAGCCGTGAGTCAGACGGGCACAGGGGGTCTCAGGCACATCAGCAGTGCCACTCACCCTTTTCTCAAGGGTTTCAAGTTAATCCGTTTCACATTCGACTTCCTAATTCCGAAAGCAGAACTGGGCTGCGGTCGAGGAGTCCAGCAGTGGAGCTCCTGAGGGGAAACAGCTGGTGCCAGCAGCTGGGGCAAGAGATGGTCTTAAAGGCTGAAACCCCAAAGGTCGTGCAGTTGCTCCTAAAACAAAGAAGGGACATTCACTTCTGAAGCACATCCCCCCCCACCACCACCATCACAAGAACGTGTTATTTATAGTGTGTGTACTGGCAGGAAGTTCTGGGCAGGAGAACAAGAAGAAATGAGCTGTCATCCGCAGTTAACCTCTCATTCAGACATCACTGTGTGTACTCAGTGGTTTAAGGTTATGCAAGATGCTTGTGCCCTCATTAATGAGCAGTGTTAATTGGTGCCTACCCTGCACTGAGATAAGCACGTGTGTTACGTATTAAAAGTACCGCAGGCTGTGAGGGAGCTGTATGACATACAAACGTGTATGGGCCCTGCACAGGGAGCTACAGGCACAGGATTTGTTGCCAAGTGCCAGGTCTGATCTAAATCCACCATTTCAATGCACAGTTTCCATGTGGGCAGCCCACATCCCTGCAAGAAGGCCTGGGCTGACCCCAGGGCCAGCGGGCTTCTCCTAGAAGCGCTCTGCCCAGGGCCCTCAAGCTCATCATGCCGGCTCCTGCTGCACCCCTGAGTCTGCTGCCTACAAGCTCACATTCTGAAGTGGATCAGCAGTGATTTCACTTTCCCTCAAACCACCAAGCTGTAAGCTCTGGCCATCAGCAGCTCACAGGCAATCTATCAGTGTGGCAGGGCAAGCGGGAGCAGCTGGAGACGTCCATCCCCATATAAACCGCTCCAGCTCAGGAGCCAGCAGCAAGGGAGCTGGGTTGGCTCTTGGCCTCCCTGTCAGCTGCCCTAATGGCTTCATCCAGCCTCTTCCCTCTTGTTTTCCCCTCTGCCCACACGCTGGCGTGGTGCTACCTCGGGATGAGCCCGAGTACACAGCCCTACCAGCCTCAGCTCTCCTGGTGAGTGATGGGAAGCAAGGTCTGAGACGGTGGCAAACTTGCACATCGTGAAAAGACCTTTCTTTTTTTTTTTTTTTTCCCTCAAGAGCTGCTGAAAATCGGCAAATACCCTGAGCCAGGTCATAATCAAGACACAACATTGATGCAGCTAGACGCATTAGAGAAGTTCAGCAATTATATTCAATAAATAACTGGGGGAAAAAAAGTCATTATAAACGCTCAAAAGCAGAGAGTTGCTGTCTCAGACAAGCACAAGTCATACCAGACCAACACAAGAATGGACTAATAAAGTAATATTTGAGTGTCTAATTAACAGAGCTATTATCTCCCCATAACAACTCGGGGGCTTAGAGCTTTTGGACTGCTAAATGCTTTCCCTCATGGTTTAAAAACAAGTAGCACACAACAGACTAGCATTCCCTTGAAATGCAGTTGTTTACTTAGGCCTGGAAGGCTGGATTAAGAGAGGAGATTGTTTGCTTTAAACTATACACACCAGTTTTATTGCCATAGCTTCTGCTGCCAACAAGCTCTTTAATAAATGTCAAAGCTTACCAATGCTAAAAGTGAAAGGGTCAGACCAGGGATTCCAGAAACTGTGCTGAGATTTCCTCTCTCTTTCCAGGAAACGTACTCGCAGGAGGCAGCATTAGGTGCTCCCAGCTTTCCCAGCAGCCAGGAGGATCAGCTCATGAGTCAACCCAAAGAGGAAGTATGTCATCACCCAGTGAGCCTTCCAGATATGCAAAACCATCCATGTGTACAGAGAGGGACTTTTATAATACTGGTTATAGCCAGCAGTTTATTGCCACAATCCTGGGTGTGGGCAACTACCTCAGTGAGCGGGACTGTGGTTACTCCCAGCACCACTGATTGTTTCCCACCGTGGCTCTCGTGTTCCTCCTATACAAGACAGGAAGGAGATGTCTCTTTTTGAGAGGTGCTGGAAAGACTTGGGCCTTTCCCAGTCCTCGTGGTCGTACCTTGAGGACGAGCGTTCCTCTCCATGCTCTGATGCTCGCAGCACCAAGGGAAGGGCAGGGCTCTTATCTCAGCTTTCTGCAGTTCCAGCCCTTCTGCAACTGAATGAAAACAAACAGAAGGAAAAAAGACAAGTAATCAGCTCCATACATTTTCTTGCCTGTGTTAAGGCTTCACACTCATTGTAAGGGGAAAAAGGAAGATGCAGATTTGGAAATCAGTCGTGGGTCTCTCCATGTTCCTTACAGTCAGGGATACAGCTGGACACACAGGGCACTTTCTTTCCCTCATGCAGCTTTACACCAAAATAAAGGCCTCAGTTGTCCTAGTTAGTGATTAGGCTCAATATCATGCCTTTAGGAGTGGGAAGCACAGGGACTCAGAGAAACAGAAAATGTAACGATTTCTTTATCTGAAGAAGGGAAATGTTTTCCCTAATGATTTGCAGAGCCCACAGGAGGGATCTGGAAGCTCTTCCCTCCCTGGGAAGCTGCAGGGCTTCCAGGTGAAAAGATTACAACCCTTGCCTGTTAAACAGCAGCCCCTGACCGATTATTTCCTTGCCCCCTGAGCCCACAGCTGAGCTGTGATGCACAGATTCTCTCACTGGCTAAAATGAAGTCATCTTACCCTTTTACTAGATCTTTTCACTAATAGGGCTCATACCGGTATGTCTCTCTGCAGGACTTGGGATGTACAGTGGGGTCACCCAGAAACCAATCTTTAGTTGCACAACAAGCAGTGGAAAGATAAGGGATACAGCCAGTGAATTTGTATGTACTCACCTTGGAGTGAAGCTTGCAAGTTGTCCATCAACCAAGCTTAGGAGGCCTTTATTTTGTACATGCTCATATAGCCAGGGCTGACCCAAGAACAGCAGAGCTCAATATGGAAACCACAGGCCAAAGATACAGGAACCCTGCCCAGCAGGAGCAAATGGAAAATACTGTTCTCTGGAAACATCATTGGGTGTTGGGGGTGGGTTTGTTTTAGGAGGGATGTTAAAGATGTATGTAACAGAGCAAATAAAGCAAAACACAGCTTCAGATTTGCTTAGAGAACAGCTGGGTAGCTGTCAGAACATCAGTGAGGCTGGTCAGTGTTTCCCACTGTCACTCCGAGGCAGAGCCTCCAGGTCCTGCAACCCAGGGAAAACACCTTAGAGGCTGCAAAGCCCAAAGCCAACTGAGCCAACACCGGAGGCATGAGCAGCCCCAGCTCCAAAGCAGCTCACCTAACAGCATCCCCTGCATTCCAGGCCCCTGCTGCTGCTGGGCCACAGGATGTCCAGCACTGAGGCATCTTGTGTGGTAGGGCATTGATTGAAGATGACCTGACTGCCAGCTCTATGTTAGGAGATAAAAGTGTGATAGTAAAAGCTACTGGATCTCTCACATTACCCCAGTGCAGACATCTCTAAAAGAGTGAGCTCTGTCTGGTGTTTCCAAGTGCATTCAAGCCTGCACATAAAAGAGGACAAGCAAAATAATGACATTGCACAATGCTGAGAATAATAGAAGTGGTCACCCACTGTAGCTGGGCTGCTAAGAAGCTCTTTGGAGTAAATCAAACACAGAGCACAAGAAAAATGCACCCATCATACGTGGTGGTGTCCGCTGGGCTGCCTTACACCTAGATGAAAGAGAAGAAATTACCCCTGTGAAGCCCACATCATCTATAATCTGCAACACATTCAGGCAGAGGGAGGCCAGCCTGAACCTGACTCGTGTGTGCCTGGCTTTGCAACCAGCACCTCAGCGCTCAGCCAGCCTGGATGCCACTCCATCCGGCCTCAAGTCACCACTTCTCTCCTGCACTCAGCATTTCTCTCCCCAGTTGCAGCTGAATCCCTCTCCCATCAGCAGCATCACCATGAGCAGCGTCCAGGGTGGGCGAGCAGTGAGCCTTCCAACCCAGCTCTGCTGGAGCAGTGCAGGATCTCTCCCAAGGTGCCATGTCAGACTTCTGCAGGCCCTTGTGCAACTTTGAGGTTTGATCTTTTTAATATCCCAATTTAAAGCTTAAGCTTCAAAGGCAAAGATCACAGGGGGATGGGGGGGGGGGGGCGGAGTTGGTCTCTTCATGCATTTCTTGGAACAGATTCTTTAATTTTGTGGTGAGCTGGAGTTGAAGACATTTGTATTCAAATCCTTATTTAGGCTCTAATGCTCTTTAGTATTGGATATAAGGATTTCAGACTGGAAATGGCACTCTTGACTTTACTATCACCCCAAACAGACAATCAAAATTTAAGCTGATATTTCTTTTCCAGCCTCCTTGTGCTGTTCCCAGCACTCTCCCAGAAATTGCAATTATGCTGCCACATCTCCTGTACTAATACAATTTATTCTGCTCTGGGTTTTCCACCTTTCTCCCCCACCCCACACACACACCTTTTCTTCTCAAGTCTCACACCATCACATGAAATCAAGGTTTTCATTTGTGACGTGGTTATCAGCAGCTGGGGTTTGACTTACAGTTCTTTGAACAGGCTACAGAGACGTCTGATGGCTAGAAACACACTAACAACCTCCAAGTATCATTTTGTATGGGATGTCCCATAGCAGCCTTACAATGTTAGGGCTTTTGTATCCTTGCTGATGATAACTGGTGGTTCTAATCATCTTGCTGATGTTAAAAACAGACCTGATCTAGCTGATGTCCACATCAGTCATGCCAGCTCACCTCAGCGTTTGCAATCCTACCTGAACACAACAGGATTTTGTAATCTCCGTGGGCCTTTGTGGAACAGCACTCACTTAGAGATCTCTCAGGGCTTTACAAGCTCACGTTATGCTGCTTGTGCCAGCTAAAAACCACAGAGATGTACATGGCTGGGCTCTCACAGAGGCAAGGGTAGAGGGAGCCTGTAGGTTCAAGTCCAAGCACAAGACCACATCCCCTTCAAAAATGCACTGACTGAAACTTCTTTCAAAGGACTGAATGCATTGAAGTTTTCAGTGATGCACAGGAGACGTGCTGAATACACACAAAGGATTTGTCCAAATCTCACTTTATTCCTAAACTTGCTCATCTGGTTTTTTTTTTTGCTGGTGGCTTTAGGAGCAGCAGCTTTTGTAAGCTATCCAGCAAAGGATTCATTCTCAAGCACACCTTCTGCTAGGTGTGCCTTTGATATCCACAGGGTGCCACGCACCTCTTCCACTCTCCAGCGCGCAAGACTTTTTTCCCAGATGCTCACACCTGAGCTGGGATGCATGGGCAGAGCCTCCCATCTGCAAACACTGAGCCTGGGGCCCAGGAGCCTTTTGTTTCATCAGCTGCTATTGTCCTTGCCCTTGTGGAAAAAAAACAAACTAAACCCATGTTAAGCATGAGCTGGAAGTTTGCTGTACATACCCTTTGCAGAAAACAGGCACTCCAAAAAAGTGGGGACAGGCAGGGAAATCTAATGTAACTCCCAAAAGGCAACAGCCAGTTAGATGGTCTCACATTCCCTCATCTAAAACCAGTCACAAACACAGAATCGCAGAGTCTCAGGGGCTGGAAGGGACCTCAAAAGCTCATCCAGTCCAACCCCCACTGCCAGAGAAGGACCACCTAGAGTAGGTCCCACAAATACCTCCAAATCAATACTACAGATGAGTCCATTCAATGCTTTTAGATCTGGGGAATATTGCAAAAGCACTGCTTGGAACGATCTTTGGGCAGCACATTGTAAAAAGAGCACAAGAAAACAGTTTGGAGTAATTAATCTTTAAAAAAAACCCAAAAACCCTTACACTGAACACCTGAATTAGTAGCTCTGATCATCCCTTCAGCAGCTAGAAACGTAACACTTCTTCTGCTTCTCCAGGCAGAACAAATGTGTGTAACTCAGCTAACGGCTCGGTAAGTTATCACTCACTGAGATCATGCACTGAAAGTCAGAGCTGGCTTGCAGAACAGTCAGAAGAGAGAAAAAGCATATGTGTGTGTGTGTGTGTGTGTCAGGGGCTTCCCTCGTGTACATCATTTATGATGAATTACTTACACAGCCCGAGGTTTTAATGGATGGTTTTTCCCTTGATGTGCTCCATGCAAAGGCAACGTTGGCATTAACCAAAGCTAATCCATGGCACAGTTGGGAAGGGGATTATTTTGCCAGTGATTACTGGGTTATTTTAAACATGGAATTGTGATCAAAGCAATGTGGTTCTGGATTTTTTTTCCCCTTCTTCTATTTTTAGCTTTGTGGTATGGTTCTTCTTAATGGTAAGTCACTGCTATAAGCACGCTGTGAATCTCCAATGTAGCAAAGCTTTAATAACGTGCAGCCATAATTGTTCCTGCTTCAGTCTCCAATTCAATTTGGTGTGGAATTCCCATCTCCCAGCACAAAGCTTAACTCCACAGTATCTGTGTGAGGCAGGCTATGAAACTAGTCTGGTATAATGGACTTTGTTAAGGGATGGGCAAGTTATTTCCATCTGTAATCTGTTTTAAATGGAAAAAAACGGGCTGTTGAGTAAATACTTTTCCTTTAAAAGTTATTAATTGCTGTGGGGAAAGGGGGGTGCTGGTTATTGCTGTTCATCTCTTTCCTTTGTTTTTAATAACAGGTTTGAAAACTATTTTCTGGTTGAATTCTTTCTTTCTTTGGTCAGAATAACAAACACTGAAGCCAGGAAGGGAAGCAGCATGTTTTGATTTCACTGAAGAGGCAAACAGCTCTAGGAGATTTTGCTTTTTCTGCCTGTGCAGCTGTAACCTCTTCTGATGCTAAAAGCTGAGCTCCTGGGCTGACACCATGAGCATCACTCACCTGCAGACCTCAGTGGCCATTTGTGTGCCCACGTGCAGGTTCGATACCCTCAGTTGTGCCTCAGAGCAGTGAGCTATGTGATTCTAGCACAGATACCTGTTTTTAGGAGGCAGCCTGCATTGGCACAAGACCCATTAACCCTAACCTGAACCACATACATGCACAGACTAATAACAGGTTGGTGGAGAGTCTTGTTCAAGCCCTGCACACGAGAGTAAATGACTCCCTTGATAAATAAAAGCCATTACTTAGTATTTAGCATCATAGCGAGAAGCCTCTTTGGCCTGTTCCTAACAGAGATGTTACAGTTAATTTAGTGTAAAATTATCACCTGCTGTACAATAAAACAACAAACTGCAGTCAAATAATCTCTTAATAAATGAAAATGTGTAATAAAGTGTGTCAGCGCTGCAGAGACTTGGCAGGGCTGAATACCCTAAAGGTACCAATCCAAACAAATTCACCATACAATCTATGGCCTGTGTCATTTCTGCTTCTTATCGGAGATGATTCATCTGGGAATCCTTGGCACAGAGTTTAACCTCTAAAGGCCACTCAGTTATTACAATGATATCATTTCTGCCACATTAATTAAATATAATGCCTGTAAGCCCCTTTATAGGGGTCTGTAAATTCCTTGTAAACATATGTTACAGACGGGCATTTGTAACCCACAGAATGTAATGAACAGTCACTCAGTTTCCTCTCTGTGCAGAGCAGGCAGAAAGGTCAAATGATCATTGCTTAAAACATATAGGATGCATTAGAGATATATATATATATATACCTCAGTGTACAGAATCACAGTATGATGTGGGTTGGAAGGGACCTTTAGAGATCACCCAGTCCAACCCCCTGCCAAAGCAGCTCCCACCTAGATCAGGACACACAAGAACATGCCCAGGTGGGGTTTGAAGCCCTCCAGAGCAGGAGCTTCCACACCCTCCCTGGGCAGCCTGGGCCAGGGCTCCCTCACCTCACACTGAAAGAGTTTTAACCTGTGTTTAAATGGAGCTTCTTGTGTTCCAGCTTCTTTCCATTATCCCCTTGTCTTGTCACTGGATACAACAGAAAAAAGTGCTGCCCCAACCATTGAGATATTTGTTAATAAGATCCCCCCTCAGTCTCCTCCAGACTAACCAGCCCCAGGTCCCGCAGCATTTCCTCATCAGGAAGATGCTCCAGTCCCCTGAGCATCTTGGTGTCCCTGCACTGGCCTCTCTCCAGCAGTTCCCTGTCCCTCTGGAGCTGGGGAGCCCAGAACTAGACACTGGACTCCAGATGAGGCTTCAGCAGGGCAGAGCAGAGGGGGAGCAGAACCTCCCTTGCCCTGCTGCCCACACTCTTGTTGATGCCCCCAGGCTGCCATTGGCTTCTTACCCATGAGGGCTACTGCTCACCACCAAAGGCACCTCAAGTCACTGCAGCTCAGCATAGTTCTTCTGGCATCTTCTGACTGCAGAAGAGCAGCAGATAGATTAGACGTTGCTAAAAATGTTTGCTGGGGATTCAAATGCTCCCCCTACCTGGTATTAAAAAAAAGTAAGGGCAAACAAAGCCAAGTGAACTGAAGCTGGGTAAGACTTTCTGCAGTCAGCCAGCCCCAGGATTCAGGCAGCTTGTCTGAGGTTCAGGCTAAACAAAAATAACAGACTTTGTGCCACATGACATGAGTAAGTTAAGGAGGAGCTTCCCCAGCTCTGTGCTGCCCTGGGAAGAGCAAGGCAGAGAGCTTAGCAGTCAGGAGCAGCAAAGGAGCTGCTTCCCCAGAAGCCTTGACAATCTTTTTGAGAACCATAAGGAGACCTTCAAGCTTTGTTTTTCCGTGCTCTGACCCCACACTGGTTGTTTTAGCGAGCACCAGGAGCTTGCTGCTCAGCCACACAGATGAGAGGCTGTTTGCTGGCTATGGGGCAAGTTGTTCTCTCCTGGAGCTCACCCAGGACACATCTCTAGAGCTGCTGACTCCTGGCCTCTGTTCTTACAGAGAGGCCGAGGCAGGCTGCAGCACAGGCCGTTCACACTTTCACGCTGTACTTGTTCTTGTTTCATTTTGCACAGTTGACAAGGCAGGAGCATGGGACAGCCAGTGAGAGCTGAAAACAATGTAGGGTCAGGGCAGGACACAGCAGGATGCAGCTACCTAGTAGAAAAATTAGATATGAATCACCACTGGGAAACTCTTTTTTTTTTCCCCCCCCCAGAAAGACAAGTCACGTTGTGAAAAACTGAACAATCACTTTTGCTTGTGTGCAGAGGTTCCTATATAGGCATTCTGATCCCACTCCCATTCATGCAGCAAACCCCATACCTTATGATAGAGTCCAACTAGAATAACAGCTTCACTGAGGATAAATGGAGAGCTGGCTGGCACCCCACAACTGCCCACAGAAGGGCTGCACATGGTGCAGGTCAGTACTGAATTCAGTCCTTTGTGTTAAGCATCCATCTACTGCTGTTCTATAACACAGCCCTTGCTGGCACAAACAGCCTTGGTCCATCAATATTTCCAGCCTCAGTGGGCAGCAGGAATGACCCTTCCAGTCTGCTGGCTCAAACCCAGTCTCCAAACTGTTTCTGGTGTCTTTACACAGTGAATTATGCCCAGTAAACCACTTTGGTCCCCACCTGTCCATGGTGCCCTCTGCAGAAGAGCTATGGAGCAATTTCTCTCAGACTTTCAGGACAGGGAAGGAGGTAGTGTTGATGCATAAATTTGGCTGGGCTTCTGCAGGCAAAGCAGCACTGTTCCAGCCCCTACCTCCAGCAAGACAGCAGGCACGTCTTTGTCCATACAAGTTCCTGGTTAGCAGGTTGACATGACACGACTGGAGACCCATAAGGGGTTTGGGTGCTGCTACAGGGCTGGGTGCAAGAGCTTCATGGGTGTGAATGGGGAAGAAGTTGCAGGAGCCCAGGGGGTAACCCCATCAACAGCCCTCCACATCTCTCACATCACTGATATACCACTCCCCTTATTAAACTGAAGGAGCCTTCTGGCACGTGGCTGTTTTCCAAAGATGAGATCACCCAATCCATGGCCTGTTCTGAGTCCTGAGGGCCTCCTCAGCGAGGAAAGCTGGAGGCATCAGTTTATCCCCTTCACACCGCCACGATGGCGGCACACACAGCCAACACAGCTTGCCCTTGCAGTCCCTCTAACAGGCTGAGACCAATCACTTATAAAGAGGAAATCACAATGACAACTGGAGGAGACGCCTCCTCCAACCCTGCTCCCTCCTTGGGAAGCTCCATTCCGGTATAAACATCCTCCATCATTAACCTTTCTGGACAACATCCTCTGCAAGCAACACAAGCAGAGCGTTTGCTTCAAATTGAGTTAAGATGAGCCAAAGATAAATTCAGCGTTTCTCCTTAATTACATCAAGCGTTTCTAAAATGGGATTATGAGGACATGCCAGCACCTTCTGGGCTGGTGTCTCCTGACATCTGCCCTGCCAGAGAAGCTCAGCTTTGCCACAGTCAGGCAGCCCAGGCAAGGCTTCTGGCAGGAGGGGGCACAGCTGGAATCTAAGTTGGCTTTGGGGCAAACTGAAACGTGAAAAGCTCTTTGCTTCAGGCCAATACTGAGGTTTTCCTCGCTTTTGAGAATGCTTTTGATCAACAGGGCAAAAGACTCTCCACTTGGAGCAGTTTAACAGCCGTGTCCCCCAGTGCAGCCCGTGTCCTGTCACACTGCCTCACAGCAGGGTGTGCTCACAAAGGTAACAGCAGAAATTAACATGGCACGGTGACATTTCCCCACACAACCACTTCTAAGGCCAGAAATAGTCTAGATATGTGTTTTCTGTCCATCCAGTGTTTGAGAGAGATTGTGCCTGACCATCAGTTTGAGGTGGACCAGCTGCTGACCCCCAGTTCATGGAGCCAGAACAAAGAAACAGGCTTGAGTCACCTGCAGCAGGCTTGACTCACAACTATGGGAATGGAGAATGGGAACAGGATAGTCAAAGGCTGAACATAATCCTTTAGCCCTTAGTTATCAAACACACGGGGAAGCACTCTCCCAGCACCAAGATGGGCACGGGGCTGAGGGCAGAGTGGAGGCCACTGCAGCGAGGCAGTGTGCTCCATCCCAACTCCCAGGCCAGCATGGCAGCTGGGCCCTGGCAGGTAATTCTGGCACCTGCTTCACATGTTTTGCAACACTAGGTGTTTTTTTTCTCTACAGGTCTCATCTCCCAAATGCAGCTGTGACAACAGAGCTTTGCACAAACATCGTGCTCCCAGGAAAAGCCAGAGAACAACCCAAGCACAACCCTGCACTCCAAACCCATAACATGCAGAAGAGAACTTGGAAGTGTGTTTTGGCCTTTATCAATTATTTTCATTGTAAAGATAGATGGGGAAGAGTAAAGCAATTATGTTTTTTGTTAGAGTGATTCTTGGTCAGAAAACAAGCATGGGCTTTGGGCAGCCAGGCAGGGACCCTGACTCCCCACGAGCGGCTGTGCTCCGCGCTTGGCTGTGCAGATTTGCATAGGGGGAGATTATCTATAGCTACTTCTCCTCTGGCAGGAGAAACCCAACAGGTCTGCTGTCTGTGCCTGACACCAAGGAGAAGTTGCCAATAATGGGATGTTATAGGAAACCTTGCCTCTTCTGAGACTTGTTTGCTAAGTCCAGCCCAGGGCAGCTGCCAGGCCACTGAGATCCGGCCTCTGAGAGACCGCGCTAATCAACAGGGCAACCCAGAGGGGCGGTTATTGATCCAGCTTTGCTTTGTGGTCCCCGGCTGGAATGTGACAGGAAGACCTGCCTGCAAACCTGCCCACCACAGCACTGGAAACAAAAACACTGAAAGAGAAGCCAAGAGGCAGAGTCGAGGGCAAGTCTGCTGCCTGTCACTGCTCCCCCCCTCGCTCCTGCCTGTGGGCAGAGGAGGCCAGGGACCCATTGGCTCATCAGGCTAATCAGTCACAGTCCTTACAGGCAGCAGGGCTGTATGTATATCCCCACATCCTTCCACCCCTCTGCATCTGTCTGCTGGCTGCCAAAGCAGTTAAACCACCCCAGGCAGCACGGTTTCGGTTTGTCACGTATCATGTACAGCCCTCGCTGCTCGCTCGCCCTCCTAATATTTACATCACCCTCTAGGGAAACACCTAATTCACCTGGGAGAGGGAGTCTGAGGGTTGGATTCTTGTTCACCAAGCAAAATCACTTCGGCCTCTTATAATTGGAAGGAGAGAAGGGAGGGTATCGGTGTGATCCACTCTTGAACTGATATTAAAGGCAGAAAAGGAAAGACTGTAGTTTCCGTGTACCTGGGAAGAGGCAAGGCCAGGGTACATGTAGGTGTCTCCTGTTTCTGGGTTTCATCCAGCAATATCCACCCTCTACAATCCTGATGACATAGGTGTAAGCATGTATAGAGGCCTCAGATGCTGTTCTTTCCCACCTTGTGGAGCAGTGCTGGTGTGCAGCCTGGAGGCTATAGGCAAGGAAACTCAGATCTGCTTCAGGAACATGTTGTTACTGCCTGTCCAGCTCAGTGTTTCTATAACATATTTGCTACTTCCTGTAACATCTATAACTCTGTATTTCTGTCTGTAAGGGAATGACTGTATGATCTTACTCTGTCAGTGAAAGGGAAGGAACAACCACATGCACTTGGGTTCTTGCTGCTGTCACCAGGTTGCCTGCTGAGTCCTCCCTTCTACAAAGATCTCCAGCCTCAGCATGTGCCTTTCTTTGTATTATGAAAATAGCAATTAATATGGTTATTATTCCTATTGGCACTCCAGCTTGATGTGAAGTTAAATACCTGGTTTGGCTCTGAACCTCAACGTTAAGGTTTTTAATTAGAATGAATTAAAAGTGCATCAACATAGAAGAAAAGTTTGAAACAAAGTGGTGTTTGACGTGTTTGGGAAAACAGGAGCCTGTTCAGCTGTATTTCTCCAACTTTCAGCCATTAACATGACGCTGAATTTTATGTGGAAGAAACCCATCCACTCTGGTTATGAGCTGTAAAGCTAAGGAAAATAAACCAGAGAAGTTTCACTTAGCCTCTACCTGTGGCCAAAGCAGCCCATGACTTTTGTCTGACACAGTTCTCTTACAGCAAAGATGCCCACAGAAGGATTTTGTCTTAACACCCATGACCATCACTCATGTCTACAGACAGGATTCACCTTTCTTATCTGGCACCACCTTGCTTTCTGTTTTGCCCAGTCCTGGAGTTCTCCTTCCCCTACTAAAGGCAAAACTGTCTTTGCACAGCACTGTATGCTTTGCATCGGGGACAAGCAACAAGAGCGGCAAAGCAGCTTTGCTTTGCTGCAGGGTAGCTGCCAAGGCATGGGACCCCCAACCCCTGCCACCTCCCTGGGGACAGACACCTCCCTGGAGCTCTTCCTCCTGTGTGGCCACAGTCCTGCCCAGGGTGCTGGCCCATGGAGGACCACATGGTATTTGAGCCACAGAATCATAGAATCCTAAAGGCTGGAAGGGAGCTGGAAAGCTCATCCGGTGCAACTCCCCTGGCGGAGCAGCAGCACCTAGAGTAGGGCACACAGGAACTCATCCAGCTGGGTTGGAATGTCTCCAGAGAAGGAGCCTCCACAGCCCATCTGGGCAGCCCCTGCCAGTTCTCCCTCACCTGAACACTGAAGAAATTCTTCCTTGTGTTTCTTCGGAACCTATTCTGTTCCAGCTAATAGCTGTGAAACATTTTCAACAGGTCTGTCAAAAACTCACCTACATGAAATGAAGTTGTAGAAAACCCACACGCTCCCCAAAAACATTCCACAATCCAGTTTGTGGGCTACAGGTGTTATTCTTCACATGTCCAGAGACCAGGTATGTGCAGAGTCTGAGCTGGTCAGGCAGTAACAACATGTTCCTGAATCAGATCTGAGTTTCCTTGCCTATGGCCTCCAGGCTGCACACCAGCACTGCTCCACAAGGTGGGAAAGAACAGCATCTGAGGCCTCTATACATGCTTACACCTATGTCATCAGAATTGTAGAGGGTGGATATTGCTGGATGAAACCCAGAAACAGGAGACACCTACATGTACCCTGGTCTTACCTCTTCCCAGCAGCAGAGGTAGCCTGTAGCCAGCACTGCAGGGGAAGCCCCCAGGGCAAGCCTGGAAACGAGAAACAGCTCCAAAGACAAGCCCTGCTCACAAGTGCACAGCACGGATGGAACCCAACAGCAGCACAACCGACACAGAAACTGCTAAACAGCTGCCACAGAGCTGCCTCAGGGAGAGAAGGGGAGCTGAACCCACTTTTACCCTGCTTAGTAGGGAAAAGACAATCCAATTGCAGTCTCTCTGCAATAATGGGCTCTGTGTTTACTCTGTCCCTTTGCACTTTTCCTGTACCTTACAGATCTTGGTCCTCATTTTCATGCTTTGACTGTCCAGGTTTTCCTCTCAGCATAACCAAGTGCACAGCTATCTTGAAACTTATTTCTCCCAGGAGAGAAGAAATATTAAAGCACAGATTTTCCTCCCTCAGTTCATCTCTCTACTTTCCACAGACTTCCATTTCCCCCTCACTCTAATTTTCTTCTGCTGAAAGAGATCCTCAAAACAACTAATCCTCCTGCCCACCCCCCACCTCCTTTCCCCATCCCTGCTCCTCTCTTGCTTCTGCTTTCTTCCCTTTCATCTGGTTTCTCTCCACCAGCCAGTCTCTCCATACAGCTCTCCCTTCCTAGCCTCTATTCACTTCATCATTGTATTTTCACTCACGCTAATTAGGCTCTCAGCAAACATCTCTGCCTCTCTTCCCCCTCACTCCCTTTCCATACCTTCCTAACCCCCCTCTGCCCTGTCCTGGCATTTTCCCTTCTGAAGTTGCCTTTACTATTCTCCCGGGACAGAGAGGTCACCCAGCACTTCCAGAGGTCCGCACAGGCTCTGGCAATCCACATGAAAGACCCCTGTCCAGAAAGCTGGCCCAGCCCTCATCTGCCACCCTGCACAGCTCAGCAAGGATCCACCCTAATTATGATCACCCCAACCAGGGCCCACTAATTAAGAAAAAGAGCTCAAATCCTTACCAGCCCACCCATGCCAGCTGCCTTCCTCCCCCACATCCCCAGCTCTGCATGCAGACTCCTTCACTGGAGTCCCAAATCCGGGGTCAGACACACAGGGCCAGACTCTACCCAAAATGCCAACTGCTGGGAAGGGCTGCTGAGGGGTAACAAGGCCACACAGGAACATTTCACGTCAGAGCTGCTGTTCACACCACTTGTCCTCAAGGACACATGTTATAGCAGCAGCATAACTTATAAACAGAGCTTTGCTCTGCATCCTGATGGCAAGTTCCCAAGTCTCCCAGTAGCTCAAGTCACCAGTGATCCAAGTCCCTCAACCCTGGTATCTGGGACTGCTCCAGTCAAGAAAGGAGGAAAAGAGAACTTGCAGCCCCTGAGGAACCAGCCCATTGCAGGGAGAGGTCAAAGGGGTTTTGTTCTGTGCTATTATGTTTGTCTGTGCTTTTGCCAAAGCTGGGCTGAAAGAAAGCTTCCCCTCCCAAAAATGGCTTTGTGCTCTTATCCCAAAGGTGTTTGTCTCAGCACAGGATCCCCAGGCAAAGATCTCTGCAACTGTCAGAACACAAAACGCTTGCAAAGAAGATCAGTCCAGCTCACTATATTTTGTTTTCATGTCACTATCATTTTTCCTCCTGAACATCACTGCTGGTCTGTACCATCAGAGCAACCCAAGCCCCACTGCTGGGCCGGACCCTGACCGTGCCAAACAGGGAAAGGTGAACTCTCTGGTGCAAGGGCAATCACCGAGACTTTTAGCTCACTTTTTAAAACCATTTGGAACAAGAAAAGCAGATTTTGTTTTCAGCTTTGAAAACACTGAGACTCCACTTACCTGCCAGTAGCAGGGCTTGTCCAGTTGTGTTGCTCATTTGGCACAATCCTCCTGAGGATGCAGGAGGCAAATGCAGGTGCTTATAGCAAAGCTGGTTTTTGGCCAGCACTGCCTATAACACCCAGACTTTGCCCCTTTGTTGGCTGCTTATAAGGGCTACAGAGGGAAGGCTATAGGGGTAGCAGGTACATGTCTTACAGGAGGTAACTGAGGAGCTGAGACATATAAATGCAAGGCCAGCCCTGCTGAAACGGCACCCAAAGCATAGCTTTGCTGAGAAGAGCCTCAACAGACCTGCACCTCAGACACTCACTGCTGCGAGCACCAGGCTGCAGAGATGCTTTGGAGGATTTGCCTCAGCTCTTTACGGCCCCTTCTAAAACCATGAGGAGCCCACACAGAGCCAGTGGAACCCAGGACCAGAGAATGGCTCTGCTGAACACAACTGCCCTGGGAGGCATTTACCAGGCTAAGCAGGTACCACAGAGGCATCTCTGCACTGCAGCTATCCCAGCTTGGAGGAAGCCCCCTGGGGATGTTTGACCTCACATGAACCTTCTCCCTGCTCCCCCTGCCAACTGCAAATGTGTCACTGTGGCACATTGCCAGAACCAGCCCCGGTGAAGACCTGGGTGCTTTTTATTACAGCATTGATGGGAGTGAGGCAAGTTTGCACAGAAAACAGCATCAAAAAGTATTTTGTCAGAGATGAAGGTATTTGGGGGGGGTTTTGCATCACCAAATCAAAAGGATTTTAGTCTAAAAAAAGTTCCAGTTGATTTCTTTCTCTCCCCCCTCCCTTTTTGATTTAAAAGCTGTGTTAGCAAATGCCACAATGCAGCAGCAGTGCTGTAGGCTCCCAAACAGCCTCATTAACCTTGCAGCATAGGCAGGCAAATGAATACCAGAGGACTCTTTTTAAATTGCTCTGTGCTTTTTCTTTTGCCTCCCTCTCTGCTTCCCAGGATTCAGCTTCTCCTGGGTCCACTGAGCAAACACAGTCCATCTCCTCTTCCACAAATACTGCACATGTGTGCAGCAGGGATAAACTCTCCAGGCTCAGGCTGCACCCCTTAGCTACCTCAGGGTTCCAGAGGCTGAGGACCATCCCAGTTTTTCCCTAGGTCATGGCCAATGGTCCACACCACAGCAGAGCTTTGCCTGGGCTGGGTTACCTGAGCACATCAGCATTCCCTTGAGGTCTGAGTCCACCCAAAACACTGTTCCTTTAACAGTATGCAAGATGGAACGAGTATGCTCATCTCTAGCCACAGCTTCATCCTCACCCTTGCCAGGCATAAGCACCAGCAGGTTACCTGCAGTACCAAACTGGCCCCAGTTAAGCACAGGCACAGGGAGCCTGGATTACCCCAGGCACTGCAGAGCTGGTTGCTACGTGCCAGGGCTGTGCCAACTGTGGGAAGATGGGTAATCTCCACTCAGCCATGCAGCCCTGACAAACACTATCTGACCTTGCATCAAGCTGCCCAATCTAGCTTACTTGTCAGGATGTTTTACACCCATTTGGACACACAGCGGGAGCCTGTGCCGCACCAGGACTCTGCAGCAAGGGGTGATGAGGGCAGCTATCCAGTCTCCAGGAGCAGGTATTCAACTGCACCAGTAAACCAAGCCCGTGGTTCTCCTCTCATCCAGCCACTGATGTTGGATAAGCCTGCATCACGGCACAGAGCAAAAGACAGCAGAACACGCTAACTGTGCATGTTGAGAAACAGTAGCTACAGCCCCAGCCAGCCAAAGCTGAAGAATTTGAAGGCAGCAACTGGCTTCAGCCAGGATTAACAGCACATACTCTGCAGATGAGATCCTAACACAAGAGGAAGTGAGAGCGACAAGAGCAGCAGTGCTTTCCTCTTAACAGCAATGATTCACCCAAGAAAGTTAAGTTAGGTAATTATTTCCTGGGGAAAAAAAACCACAGGATAAGGTTTGTCTCTGCAGTTATAAAATATCTATATATCTATATCCATATCCACACACAGCTTTCATTCAAAAAGAATTGTTTCTAAGTTTTCTATTGGGCATCAGCAGTTTCCAGGAAAGCCTCCAGAAACGTTGTAGGGGAGGAAGCCAGGATGACAGAAAAAGGCTGTTCAAGGATCCTTGCTTCTCCCTTTTTGACATGGAAATTGTTCTTGAGGAGATGCAGGCAAGGCACAACTTGTCCTCCTATCCTCACAGACAAGGCTGGGTGAGGGGCTGGTAGCACATTTAAGGCTCAGAGCCAGAGCTGACCTAGAGCATGTATCAGCTGGGAGGGTCTCAGGGCTGAAAGCTCCAAAGCTCAGGTCAGCAGTGCAAGAACCAGGCACAGAGAAGAAATTCATCTCAGTCCTGGTGAAACAAGGACAACCTCTGGCCCCTGCAATGGAGGTGAACTGTTTAAAGTGCTGAACTCTGAAAGGAAAATACATACATCATTTCACATTTATTTGCTGAAGCTGTTAAAATGCACGTTCCCTGCTGTGCTCTGCCAAGTGCTGCCTGAGCCCTGGCACCAGTTGGAGTAGAACAGGAGGGACACCAGGGGTTAGAGTCACCACTATCAGCTCACCACCAGTGTGGGCTTCCTCTTCCAGTGGCTGGCAACAGCAAGCACAGTGTCAGGCCTTTGAAACCAAACTCCCGAAGCCCAAAAGGGCTGCATCCTGGCTCACATTGGGAACACTGAGGAAGTGGGCTTCCTGCCTCCGAGTCTAGAGAGTGGGTGAATACAATAGCCAGCTCAAATAAAGCTCCCAGGCTGAGATGCTTTCTCCTTGTCTCTGTGCTGCTCAACAAAGCATCTGGGCATATTTGTAACTGGAGGGTCCCCACAGCTCCCTATGCTGCCAGTCCCTCATTCCTTCTGGGAATGAGGAGCCCACACAGGCTGTTGGCATGGCCCTGTGGCCTCTGGGGACAGCTCTGTCACAGGAGCTGCTGAGGAAGGCCCAAATGCTCGCCAAATTATACCAGCAGCCTCGTGGAGGTAGGAATGGCAGAGCAAGGAGCCAAGCCTAGGAGTGGAAACCCACTTGGGGAAAGGATCAGGCTTCCCATGGTGGGTCTGATTCATTGCACCCCCTTCAGCTCTCCACATGGGTGACGCAAACCCAGAATGGATCAGGCTCCTCAGAGAGAAGCCAAAGTTTGCTCCCTGACCATCCCCTTCAGCATCTGCACACTCATCTCTTGTCATCCATACACCCCCACACTGAACCGCACTGAAACATCAGCCCTTGGGCTGCTTCCTCTGCCACTCACAGGCTGTGGGCATCTAACAACCTCAGGACTGCAGGCATGGCAAGCACTCTGCACCTTCTGCTGCCCACGTTCCTCCACTTACCCCTTCCCTATGGCTCTTGGGCTGAGGACTATCCTGCCCAGCCCCTAAACAACAGCAGAAAACAAAAAGGTAATTCCCTCCTGTCCCTGGCAGACACCCATCACAGGCTTTGGTTTGTGAATGAGGGAAATGCATTTTTGGGGGGGGCTTTTTGTACCTCTGTGAGCTTCCACCACAGAGAAAAGAGGATTCAATCACCATATTTCCACAATCAGCAGTCAAATATTACCTACCTACAGAGCCAAACCTGAGATTACAAACCAAGATTAAATCAAATGAAGTACTTCTGCCTTAGTTTGAGAGGTTGCACTTTCAGGGGAAGCTTAATTACTTCTTACAGCTGTAGGTCTTCAACAAACCTGGCTGATAAAAGCTCACAGGTTGTGTTGAAGTGGGAATTTCTGCACAGTCAGATCTGGAGCAAATGAAATTAAAGACAATAAATCACAGGAAAAAAAGAAAAAGAAAACAAACCAAAGTTACATGATGTACTGAACTGGAATTAATTTTTGCCTTCTGGAAGGAATCACAGAGTCTCACATGCCTGTGCCCAAGGTGTGAGACCAGAGGAGAGGAGAGCTGCTCCAGTGTTAATACAGTGAAGACCATCTACCAACAGTTGAAGAAAAGCTAGAGTAACTAAAGACAAACTGCATTAGGTAACTTTCTCAGTACAGCTACATTTGATCATCTCCCAAGGTCAGTTTTCCAGAGAGAGAATGTCAATGTCAGCAATTCACAGGGGTTTTTTATTGATGTGTCACTTTGCAGCAGGTTCCACATAAATTTAGACAGGTGCAGTTTCCAGCAGGGTGAGCAGCTGTCATGGTGTCAGCTCAGCTCCCAGAGAGTGTGGCTACCCTGGGAGCTGGCCTGGGGAAGAGCCAGGGCCACCCTGGGGTCCAGAAGTATTTGGCCACACAGAACCATGGATCATATCCAGGGTCCCATGTGCCCACTCAGCACTAGCAGCCTGTGACAGCCTTCCCTGGGGACAGCAGTCAGACCAGCATGGACAACCCATGGCAGGGGATTTGGTGGGACAACAGGAGTGTCAAAGCCAAGAGTCACTGTGGGAATATCAGAGTCTACTGCTTCAGCATAGCCCCCTGAAATGTGGATGGAGTAGTGGCCTTAAACACTTAAACCACACTTGGAGCAGACAAAGACCTCCTCATCTTTCTCCTCACTTTTTCCCTACATTCAAAGGATGTGTTGTTCAGCCATAACAGCAGTTTGGACATAAAGCATTTGGGACAGTGTCTGGCCCTGGAAGAAGAGAATCACAGAATCTTAAGGGTTGGAAGGGGCCTCAAAAGAACACTCTGCAGAAGAAGAGGCACAAGAGGAAGGGCCTGCAGCAGAGGCAGGGAAGTTCTGCCCACAGGACGGATCAGCTCACAGCCAACAAGCCATATCTGAGTATGTCTGCACTTTGTAGCCACATCACACAGATGCTGGCTGGCTGCCACAGCCACCTACCAACTCTGCCCTCAACTGTTAACAAAGCCCAGTGCTTTTCCTCAATAAATGCACCCATCAGCCTCACCTCTCTGCCCAGCCTGCTGCCAGTCCTCCACACCACAGCTGGGCTGGTCACCTGGCTGGAGCATCACCCTGCCTCCATTTCCCTCTGGGCCCATTCCTGATCCTATATAACAAAGCACAGATTGCCACTTCACCTCCACACCCTTCAAAAGCAAAAAAAGGAGAAAGAAGAAAGCAAAAAGCCAACCCAGAGATTCAGTTTTCGCAGCTTTCCAGGCTCCCAGCAGAAGCCACACTGTCACGCGTGTTCTCAAAAATGACTGGTGTGATGTTACAACAAACCTTACCCAGCCACACCACGGAAGGAAGCTGACTCTCCCTTTTATATTCGTTACACTGAGGAAAAGACAATTGCCCAGGCAGGATGAAAACAAAGTGCCCCCTGCACCCACCTCCCCACCACGCTGGGAGAGGACGAGAGAACAGACAACAACTCGAGACAGGCACTGTCAACTCCCACCACAGTGTGACAGTGCACAAAGCACAGAGAAATCGTCCTTGACATCTCTACAGGAAAGAAAAACATGTCCAGAGCAGGCTCCTCTACTCACAGCAGGAACACGTACTTGTGTGTCATCCATCCATCCATCCATCCATCCATCCCCCTACCCACACTCTCTTTGCCGTTTCAGCGTTACTGTGGGCTCCCTCCTCCCTTTTCACTGCTGTTCTTTGACTGTCAAGTTCTCTCCTGCCTCTGCACCCACCCGCCGGGAGCTCGCAGCCCATCACGGGGTCCTGGCTCAGGGAGGAGCTGAGTCTCTTTGCTCTACACCAGGGAAGGAGCCCACGGCTGCCCATCGCCATCACATCCACTGGCACAGCCCGGCTGCTCGCTCCCATTCCCACGTCGGGTCACATTGCCCTCTAGTGGGGTTCAGCTTATAAAAACCACCAGCCAGCACCTACAGCCACTGGGAAAAGAACGAAAAAAACACCCCAGAAAAATCCAAACCCAGCAGAGCAGCTCCCGACCGAGCTCCTGCCACGCGTGAAGATTCCACGACAGGCAGCGCCTGCTGCTGAGCTGGGGAAAGGGGGTATCCCAACCCCACAGCACTGACCCCCATGAGAAACACTGGGGCCAAACATCCACCCCTCCGTGCTGCTCAGCCCCAGGGGCTTTCCAGAGCAGCCGAGCCCCACAGGACAAGGCTGTGGCCTGAAGATGCTGAAGCCTCTATCAGGCACAGGCTGCTGCGGTGTGTACCTGCACACAGCAAGAGATGCTTTCAAGGGATAACCTCTAAAGGTCCCTTCCAACCCCTACCATTCTGTGATTGTATGTCTCTCCTCTCAGGAGGGAGGAACTGAACTGTTACCATCCTCTAAAACACAGGTGCTTTTGTGAGCTAGGTCCTATCCTCCAGCTAGGTTAGGAGCAAAGCACTTTCTGTGAGCTGCTCCAGTCTGTCAGTGAGCTAACAGCTGCCCATGAGAAAAGCGAGATCCATTTTCTTCACATACAACAAGATTTTGAAGTGTCTTATACAACCCATGAACCGTCACGACGGCAGCCTGTGGCTTCTCAAGGAAGAGCAGCACAGCTGGGAGCTGCTGGTGACAACTGGGGCAGCTCCACACTCCGAGGCTGGGGACAAGCCTTTAAAATGTGGTTCAGTCCCAAGAAATAGGCACCTCCCAAAGCTCAGAGGAGGCTGGAGCAGCCCCTTTTCCCAGTGGCAGTTTCAAGGTGAATCCCTATCAGCTCCTGTGGGGCACAGCCTGGGGAGAAGCTTCAAGGAGTGCCACAAAAATCCAGAAGGCATTGACGACCACTGTGGAAACTGCCCATCCTCCCCAGGGGCTGTATCTTGTTGGCAACCTGACTTCAAATCTGGTAAAAGAGGATCAGTGAGAGACCTGGTGTGTTTATTGCAATAATCGAGGGCTTTGGCAGACCAACATCAGGACAGCTGTTCCACATCACCAGCACAAGCCAGACTCTTGCCACGGCTTGGTGGAAAGCCAGCACATACAGGAGAAGAATTGGGCTTTCCACACCACTCCCCCACCTAAAACCAGTTAAATAGGAAGGAAACATGGCTATTTTTGCCTTACAGGTCAGCATAGGCCAGCCTCACCCTGTGCTCTCTAGCAGGCTTCACCCATCCCAGGATGCCACCAGCCACACCAGGAGCTTGGGGCCGTGTTGGGTCAAGGCATTGTCCCACTTTACTTTGGAGAAATAGTCCCGAGTGCTTTGGACCTCTTGCAGGCCTCTCCCTTTTTAATCACACAGTAACTTCTGTTTAAAGTTTCTGTTGTTTTGTGGTTTGTGGGGCTGGACAGCTGCCACCTCAGAGTCATCTACTGTGAGCGTTTGCTGAGAGAAAGCTCATCAGGGCTCAGATGCTGATCAGAGCCTCCCAGGGCTGGCACTCACTCCCACATAAAGGCATTTCCCACTCTCTTTCTGGGGTGGCTCTGGGCATCACCAGCTACCAGATACAGCAGAATTGTGTGTTGAAGCACACAGATCCTCATGTCTCCAAGCCAGTGGCACCTGGCCAGAATGCAGGGCAGATTGCTGCATCTCAGTAGGACAAGAAGGCAAGGACCCATGTGCAGCAAAATTCTTCCCTTTCTCTTGGTTTACTCCCACTAAGAAGGTTCACACTGTTAGGCAACATCCCTCCATGCAGGAGGGATAGGTCCCTGTGCTACCAACACAGAGGGAATTGGTCACACAGTGTCCATAGCTGCTTTTTGAGTTTGGTTTCTCCTTCTGTGTCACTTAAAACTGTGGCTCTGGTGTGAAAGCTGCAGGAGAGGTCCTGTCATCACAGGTATACTCAGCTCTTGCAAGACATGCCCAGAGCAGCACAAAAACCACCCAAGATGGGTGAAGGAAAGGAAGTGAAAAGTAAGCCAGTGCACAGGAGGTGCTCCTTGCTCCAAACCTGGGTCAGCAGATAATAGCCTGGCTGTCCACGCTGAGACAGGAGCTGCACACAGCTCTGTCCTCCCATGTTTCTGCTCGTGTTGCTCTGCCAACAATCAACATTTCCATCATTTCTCCTGAGTACCTGTGCATGCTTGTCTGGTTCATAAGGCTAAACAAGCTTTGGGAGTAACAGCAGCAACTTCTCCTCAGCAATCCCCCTCTTGTCTTTCATCCCTCTCTTCCAAACTCCTTTAAGTACCCCAGCCCAAAACTGCTGTGCTCTGCACATTCCTCCACTGCCTGAGGCAGAGCACATTGCAAAATTAGTGTTATTTTCCACCAGATAAAGAATAAGTAACCCCTGATCTGCTCAGCCATTCTGCCAGTGCTGAACAGGGACAGCATTTACCCTCAAATATCCCAACACACAGCATCACAAACACATGGTTTTTAAGAGGCCTGAGTAGACAGAGAAGGAATTCAGCAGACTTACACTATTTGGGACATTGACTCTAGATCTGGAACCAAGCAGCCACCTTCTTGTCAGCCCCTTTCCCAGAAGTAGCTGCCTGTGTTTCCGAGATATTTGGCTACTTTGCTGTCTCTTGCTCATGTCACATCAGCTTCCGTTGGCTTCTGGGAAAGGCCTTTGAATAAGAGGAAAATGCTATAGGAAGAGAGAGCGTCCCCTTCAACACAGGTTTCAGAGGGCATAAACATCTTTTACCGACATCAGATTGAAACTAAAAGTGGTTTTAGCTGCAAGTGCATTTAGAATCATAGAATGGTGGGGGTTGGAAAGGACCTTTAGAGATCATCCAGTCCAACTCTCTGCCAAAGCAGGTCCCACCTAAATCAGGTCACACAGGAATGTGTCCAGATGGGTCTTGAAGAACTCGAAGGACATGTCCAATGAGAAAGTGCATATTCCATGAAAAAGCCTCATTTTTAACTGCTGCTAATGCCAAATTCCACACACCTTCAGCTGGCACCGAGTGAGGTCCTTCCAAACCATCCATTGAGCCTTATTTCGTCTGATCGTTAGTTACAAAATCAGCTCTTTGGGAATACCATCTCCTGGGAGAATCAGGCAAGTTGAGAAAATTTCCCCCCAGGGAATCACTGGTTTAACATTCAGATTCAATCCTCTTCTAGAACGCTGGTCTGACTCTCTGCCACAGAGTGAATATATTGTTGGAGACATTCAGTAGAACGTGCTTTGCCATGAAGCTGAGGTTTACGTTTGCTCTAGGAATTCAAAGGCTCAGCTCTGAGAAGTAACGACACTTTCCTACCCACTTTGGTCTGAGCCTGTTCCCCCTGCCCAGGGCATACTGCACACAGCACTGTTACATGGAAGGCTTGTTTTGCAATGCAGAGGTGCTTTGTAGCACAGCTCCCCACGTGAGCACAGCTGCTGGAACGCAAAGGTCCCTGCCCCAGAGCCCCACATTACAAGTGCCCTCACACACAGCCTGTTTCCCAGCATGGATGAAGCAACTCAGCAATGGTCATCCAGCTCAAAGAGCAGAAACCTATGTCAGAGGAGCCCCTGATGCAACCAGCATCAGGATGGAAGGGTGGTAGGAACAGAACACAATGCCTTTTGATGCCTAAAAGCAGGCAGGAGATGGGAGTGAGGCACACACACCACCAGTGGCTGCTGGAAGGGGGGAACCCTCACCCACCAGTACCAGGGTGCTTGCCAGTGCCCTGGTGAGAGGGAAGACTCCAGTCCCCAGGGCTCTTAATCAGGTATTTAAAACAATAAATCTTATTATGCTAAGCATGTTACTGGTAAGCCTTCAGCTGTTAATGCTCAGCCACTGCTGGAAGGGATGGACCCAGCCACAAATCAGCCCCGAACTGACACATCTGAAGTGGCAAAACAACATTTCTGAGAGAAATGATCACTTTGGGTAGGGAGGCTCAGAGCCAGTGCAGGGACCATTACTCACACGTACATCATCAACACCCTGAAAGCACTGACCACTTATTACAGGGGACCTTTGGAGATGTCCCCTTCAGCCAGCTGTCTGCAGACATGCTGTAAACTGCCCTCCAAGGACCAACCTGCTCACTGGATCCCAGCTCTGTATAACTTAGATGGCTATGTTTTCCACTATCAGGGAGCAGTCCACACTGAATTCACCATCATTAAGGCACACAATGCTCTCCAACCTTCAAACATCACATAGATTCTGCCTCTCCATCTTCCAAATCACAAGCCTCACTATCCCCAGCCCAGCTCTTACACTCTTCAGGGAGGCAGGAACTCACCTTCCTCTTCTCAGGCAGAAGGCAGCTCGCTGCATGTACTGCTCAGCTCCCGGGAAAAAGCTCAATGGAACAAGCTTCCCTCCAGCCCAAAGCCCAGGACTGGAGGAACTGCTACTGAACATCCCAGCAAAGAGCAACAGCCCAAGGAAACATCTCCTTTGTGAGACACCCAACTCAGACCCCTCTCCTCCTAAGTATCCTCTCTATCCAGCATGAAGAGCTAACAGCAATCACCTGAAGGCCAATCTGTGGGAGCTGTAGCTTGTTGAAGGCTTTTTGCTGTCTAAACATAAGCTTTAAGCACTCAGCTGGTGAAGCAGTCCAGGAGGTTTCTCTGGGTATCTGGGCACTGATGGTGAGCAAAGGGTTTGAGGCAAGTAGCTGTGCTGGGCCTGGGCTTGCACCTACCCAGCACCCCCCAGAACCAGGCACAAATCATGCTGGCCTGCTCTCACACCACCTGTATGTCTTTGTGTCACAGGGTCTGGCTTTTTTCCATGAGGTTTTAACATTGGCCATCTCCTTAGGCACTATTTGTTTAAAAGGGATGTTCTCTTGAACACCCTATTATTGACTTCCAGCTGTGATTCCAACACCTAAAGAAAACACCAGGATTAAACTATCTAACATAAAACCCATCAGTTGTCTTAAAAGCAATGCATTGGAGAGTGACTTTTAATTGCTTCATTTTCCCAAGCCTTTCTAGGGCAAAATGACAAGGATGGGAGTGGAGTGCTGCAATAGGATTTGAAGTAAAATAAAGGCTTAGGTTTGACTCTAACACCAGGAACGAGGACCTGGGGCTCTAAAAGGATCCTTGAATATTTGAAAGCAGAACAGTATGACAAGAGCCAGTGGTGTTAGAACTATTCATCTCCCTATTTTTACACACAAAGTGGAAAGCTGTATTTGCAAAGCATTGCCTGTGGTTTGAGCACCCAACGAAAACTGAACAAGAGAAATTCAGCCCTGAAGATTTGGTTTGTTGTATGTAAATAACTGAAAACAGGGTATCTGATGATTCATTCAGCTTGTCACAGGCTCTGTCACCCTTGTCACTTCCTTGATTTCCTTATCTGTTCATACCTTTGTGTCTCAAAAAGGACAGAGGATACGGCGTTGCCTGAAGGGGTCCTTGGGAGCTGTTAGTCATCGGTGAGCTCAGATCTGTGACTGCAAGCTGCAGACACACCGCTGACTTCAAGCGAGGGCTCAATGCAAGAGAGGTGGCTCCTTGAGCTGCTGCTGGGCAGGAAACAGGCAGGTAAAGTGAGATCTGTGTCACAGAAAAAAACCAGATCCCATTTCACAACACTGCACATGGGATGACTCTGCCTGGCCTAGGGATCAAGATAGCAGCCCTCCTTTGCTACCAAGGCTGTACCCAGCTGGCTGAACCAGGGGGATTTCCCCAATGGCAAAAGACACCCAAAGAAGTTCTCCCAATGCATGCATTCCCAAAAAAAAGTTGTCTCAAGGGTGGACACAGCTGCTGAGCCTGCTGCCCTCCCACAGGAGCAGCCTCCCCCCAGCCCTGCTGCGGTGGCAGAGGAGGCTGTGCGTGGACTGCTTGCCATGGGATCCCTCCTGATCAGCCTTTCCCAGGCCCTTTGGGACAGCAACGCTAACAAAAACAGTCAAAGGCCCATTAAGTATGACTCATGCATCCCCCAACAGCCTTTGCACGTGGGGAACAGGCACTAGGAAACACCGTTTCCTCTGGACAGGGATGTTTCACTGCCATTTGTGAAGACCATCCTCAGACAGGAACACTGGTACTAACGTTGCAAGGGAGAGAACACCTTCCCTTTCCAGTTTCCTTCTCTGCTTTCTTGGCAGTTTCTTTTCTCACCATCCCTGTCTCCAGAAAGTGCCCCCAGCACCAAGACCAAATTAATACTTGCAAGGAGTGTTGTGCACCCAAACTGCAAAAGTGGCCGCTCTTTGTCCTAAAACAATTCTGATGTGAGTGACTAGAATACAAACCCTCTAAACTGGGATTTGTTTTACCTCAGCCCAAATGTGCAACTTGAAATCATAAAGGCTTCTAAACATGTCTGAAGGGTGCCCAGAAGTGTTTCCCTCTGCTGTGTCCCCCCTGGCTCCCTGTGTGGCTGTCCTGCCCCAAGCAGGGGAGGTGGACTCAAAGCTCTGATAAGCCTTTTTTCCCCCTGATGCCAGTTGTTCTCTTTGATCCCAGGAAGAGCTGCATTTGTTACAGATAACGGCTCAGGGTGCTATCTGAAGCTGGCAGACCCATGCTGAGCTGGCAGGGAGGCTGCAGCTTACTCTGGGTGATTCTCATGTTTCCAGAGGATGGAAAGGCAAATGCTGGGCAGGATGTGGTCACATCAGCAGCAGGGGGACCTGGGCAGCTCTTGTCTTAGCAGATCTGGTTTGTCACTTGCAAATATCTTCTTGATAGACTGTTTGGTCTTACATGCACGAGTGCACATGTTCTCACCAGTGAGGGCACTGCTGTCTCTCCTGTGCTGCCATTAGGTTGAATGCTTTAGTCACCCAACAGCTAAGAGACACTACAAAGTGATCCTTGGGGAAAGTGGAAACACCAGTTTCCAGTCTGGGGGGCTCCTACCAACATCCCCACATATCCCAAAACCAGCAGCTCAGGGAGTTCAGAGCCCAAAGAAACTTTTGGGTTCAGAGACAGGACTAGGTGACAAAGCTCAGATCCCAAATCACCCAACTGAAACTGGCTGAAACCAGATCAAATCCAACACTGCACTGAGCATCTCAGCAGAGCTGTGTACACCATGACCAAATCTCAGCTCCAAAAGTACTAAATCTGGAGGAAGTTTCAATCCAGAAACAAGACACTTACATTAGGGTCAAATTTAGTGTGTGTGTGTATGTGTGTTCATGAGTGGGTGTATCTGTATTTGCATCCCATGCACATACATTTGTATGCACAGATTAACTCCCTCAATCTGTAATAAAAGCTAAAATCTAAGGTAGATCCCAAGGAAGAAGAATCACTCATATGAGCCACATTTTCATAAGCAAAATCACAGCTCAGGGTGGCACCACAAGCTGCTTTTGCTCAGCTCCTTTCCCACAAACAGCACACAAAGGGCCCNGCAAATTCCAGGCCTGGCCTAAATGAGTGTAATTCACATTCAAATCAGTTGAAGTTCTGCCAGCCCTGCTCCAGGACTGGCCCAGCTCCTGCAGCTTCTCTCCTGAGCTTTGTTCCCAGCCTGTCACTGTAATGAGCACAGAAACCCCGGGGTTTTGGCACAGAAGTGAGGTGAGAAGGGCTCTGGCCATGTGGATCAATCCCAAAGCTTTCCATTGGAGAGGACTGAAACCAGACACCAGTTTCCTGATTCCCAGCCTGATGAGGCCTGTGATGATCAGGGATACATATTTATGTTCCTAGAAATGAAAACACAGGGAGTTATTAATAGATGAATCTAAATGCATCCACGAGGCTGTGTGAGGTCTCATCATCTGGCAGCGCTTTGCTATACCCACTGCTGGGAACGTAATCATGCAGATTGTCATTATGCACCCACCATCAGCAGAAGCAGCAGGAGCTGCTCTGGGACCAGCTCAGTCTCTACCAAAGGGGCAATGACATTTGAACCTGCCTCCAAGGAAGAGGGAATGGGTGCCAGAGCCTGGGCTGGATTTTCTGCTTACCAGCTCAGCTGTTTCCTTGAAACACACGGTCCCTTTTCCCTTCTTCCCAGACTGAGGGAAAGCCTGGAGGCACCCTCTGGTTTAATGCCAAAGCTACACTTGGGAGCAAAAAGACACCACAGAGAAGGATGCTCCTGTCCTGGGGGTACCGATGAAGGAACCTTGCTCTTCTTACCTTGGCATAGCACCTGGCTGGGGCTGGGGAATAGGCTGGACCAGTTTCAGCTTCATGCCTAGACCTTGTCAGCATGTGAACTGGGAGGCTGGGAAGCAATTCTCATCACCCAGCTCCAGCAGGCTCATAGGATGAGGCAGGACTTGGCCACACAAGTCAGGCTTTGTGCAACACTACTCAGCACAAGGAACAGAAGTGCAACGTGCTTCTCCACTTGTTTTGATGTCCACTCCTCTACTCCATCCCACCATGAGTTTCCCTTGAAGCTGCAGGCACAAAAGGCTTGGCTTTGCAGCTCTGAGATAGCTGTTGCACAGATAGATGAAGCAGCACAGGCAGTACCAGAGGGTGCTGCCCTTTGCCAATAACCTCTCTCAGGTCTCTGCTCTGTAAAGGTGTTGGCAGAGAGCAGGCTGGGCTATCCATTGCTGGGAGGTAAAAAGCTGGAGAGGAAGAGGTGGTGCAGCCTGATTTGAGTTCACAGTTCCTGAGGGTGGCAGGGTGCTGAACACCTGGAGGGAAAACTCATCTTCTTTAAAGCCAAATACATGAAATAAATCAATCATTTTACTTTTTTTTCCTTTTCCCCTAAGAAATGTAAAAGTTTCCTAGGCAAAACTTTTCAGAATGTATTGAAATGCAGGTATTTCACATGTTCTCTGTTCCTGTCCTTTAGTGCAGCGATCTGTCACATCTTCTGTTCCTAGAAGGTCATTTTACTGTAAGGCTGCCTCAAATGGCTGGAGATTAGTTACAGATTCATAAATGATCACATGTCTATGTAGAGACAGGGATTTTTTTAACACCCAGAATATGAACTGTCTGTGTTTTGGGATTTTGTTCACATTTATGGTGTTTATACCCATTTATTTTATGGGCTGTGGGGAGCGGAGGCTCAAACTGAGAGCTTGTAATAGGTTATAAAAGGAAAGAACTGACATATTTTTCGTGGCAGTTTGAATAGCCAGGTTGGAGAAAAGAAGCAAAAAAAAACCCAGCAAGCATTGCTTTTTCTTGGTATCTCAGCCAACAGTTTTCAGGCAAAGGTAGAAATAAAATCACACACAGAGCCCTTAGGCTGGGTAGAACTGGCTCAGCATCGTTTCTTCTCAGCACATGGAGCACTGTATTCTCTTCTCACAGCCTTTTCTCCAGAGCACCTCATAAATGCAGCCCAGAGCTGAGAGCATCTCAGGAACTGCAGCCCAAGCAGTGGAGGGCTGTCACTGTCCCCACCTTAGGGACTGGGGCAGGCAAAGGAGAGGCTGCAAATGGCCATTAATTGCAGGGGGAAAGCCCCAAGACCAGGATCATCATCTATCAAAGCTGGGGGCACCTGGCACTGCTGTAAAGCAGATTTGCAGGTCTTCAGCAGAGCAAAGAAAACACGTTTATGGGCCACACCGCGGAGGTCCAGACACAGATCTGCACAAACCAGGGCCCAAATGACCAGGACGGACTCAACTCAAGCTCCTCCTTCTTGGTCGATTACACATCTCAAATGCACTGCTCCTGGCCCCTGGTTTTACAGCAAAGTACTTGAAAGGAGAGGAAACAGCTGGAGAATAATTCATTGTGTACCATCCTGCTTGTGCTGCAGCCTCTCTGCTTGTTTGCAGGCAGGGCTCTCTGTACCACCACGAGCCATTCCCCCAAAGCTGCTGCAAACAAAGGCTCCCTTTCTGCAGCTGTTTATCCAAAGCACACAGAGGGATGTGGGAGAAGATGGGGAAACAGCAGCGGTCAGAGATCCCATCCAGCAAGTCCCCTCCTCGGGGAGCAGGGGTACCTCCAGGCCAGGAGTGGAGATCAAGTTTCCTCACTTACGACCAGATTTTAAAGCATCTTGTACAACCCATAAACTATCCTGACAGCAGCCTGTCCTCATGAGCACATGCTGCCCTCAGGAGAGCCTGGGACTCGCAGCCACATCCCAGGTTTATCTGGCAAGCTGTGTGCCCTCAGCACCAAGCCTCCTCCAAATGAGCCATCCTCCCGTAGCAGACAGGCTACTTCTGGCCTTGGCAGCAAGATGGAAGTTGTGAACATGGAAGAAATATGAAAACTAAGGCATCATGACAAAGGAAGAACCTAGGAAAGGTATATGAGCCCAGTGGGAGAGGAGGGCTCGAGGATTATTTTGAAGGGTGAAGAGCAGGACAGGGCACTGCAGGATGTAATGGGAGGTAAGGACAGACTCCCAGTGAGAGCTGAGGCTGTGCCAAAACCCTGAGCAGAAGTATGTCACCTCTTTGAAAGGTCACACAGCCCAAGTACTCCCTGTCTGGAGTGTGGTGGCAGAGAGCAGCCCTGGGAGATGTGGCAGCAGGGACACTAGCTCCAGGGAATGCTTTTGGAGGAAACACTCCAAGCAGGGACGAGCCATTCCCCAGCACTGGGTAACCACACTGCTCATCTTGTGCTGAGGCCCCCAACCATCCTCTCCCTTCCAGCTCATCCTGGATGGGCAGAAAGTGATTACACTCCCTGCACCTCTCAGCCCCTGACTCACACATCTGTTAGTCACTGACACCCTACTGTCTTTTCTTTCCCACGCCTTGCAGTGCTTCAGATGTTGCCAGAGCCTGGCTTGGGAAATGATCCTCCAACACATCTTTAGATGTAAGTATAAAAAGGACTCTTTTATCAACTGGCTGCCTCAGCCTGCAGCACAGATGGAGACAGGGAAGAGGTTTTGCAAGTGGTCTTTATAGAACTGCAGTAAAAGGCCATTTCCTCTGACAGCCAAGAAGTTTCCTGTGGGAGCAAACCAGGACAGACACAAAGCTGCACAGAGCTGTGGGCATCACCTCTGGGCACGGCTGCCATGGGCAGGGGTGAGTGGGGTGAGTGAGTGGAGAGGGGAGAATATCGGTTAAATCCTGACAGACTTGATGCTAATTCACCAAAGAGCAGTTCAGACCCTACAGGGACACTTAATCAAGTGGGAGAGACAGCAGCAAAACACGACAGTTAATTGTGGGAAAGAAAACCCAAAGTCGTTTCCCCTGCGTTTGGCCTTGGCCCAACACACAGACTTAATTGTTGGGAGGATATATTAGAAGGCAATGAAGGAGAAGATTGAACAGCCTGATTACGCCAAGGTCCTGAAAATGCTGAATTTCTTGAATTTCACATGAGAAAATCCAAGCTGTGCCACGCTGAGGGATGTGCCAGCAGCCAGCTAAGAGCTCAGGGGTACTGTATGTGCATGTTAGAGGGGCACAAAGTGCTCCAACCGCTTTATGAGCCTCTGCCAGCTGCTGGCCAAGCCCTGCTGTATCCCTAAAAAGGGGCAGGTTGATACACTAGGGTAGACAGCCCTGAAGCATGGGCAGACCTTGGTGGAGGTGATGAACGAGGAGGGCAGACCTTGGTATCGGTGATGCAGGACAGTGTGTTCCTCAGGAGCTCAGCTTTCCTTGGGAAAAGGAACTAACAAGGTGCAGTGGGAAAGGACACTTCATCTGTGATCTCTGGGTAACACATTCAGCTGGATTTGCCTAAATTTGGCAAAAGTCTGCAGCAACAGCATGCCCAAATTGCTTTGGAAGGCTCTGGCACGGCTGCCCATGAGAGAACAAGAGCTGTGGGACGGGATGATGTGAAAGTCCATCAGTCCCAGCTGCACCCAGAGGAGGGGGTACTGCAAGAATACAGCACCCACAAAAACGCTTCCCACTGCCTCCAGCAGTCTGACCCTCAGCCACGTACTTGGGCTGTGGTATAACCGTAGCATCCCCCAGCATGTTTCCCCATTCCTTTCCTCAGTCGTCCCTCGAATCACATAAACTTTTATTCCCTTTTGTGTTTGTGCCTGATCAAGGATGAAAGGCAAAAGTGCATCTGGAGCTGACCTGTGGATGGAGTTGTTATACCACAACCCTTTGCCCTAAGGTATCTCCCTGGGAAACTCTCCCAGCTGGAACCTACAAAGGAGAAAAGTGCCCCTAAGCACCAATTCCTTCCTACCACTCACAGCCCCACTTGTGTGACATCTGTAGAACCGACTCTGGATTTTAGCAGAGCAAGCTCCTTTTTTTTCTGCACACCAGTCCCCCCACACACCCCCCTTTTTGTTCCTAACGTCAAAAGCACACAGAGAAACGAGCTGCAGCTCGTGTAAAACCTGCAGTAGCTGCAGCTGTACTGCAGGGGGTAACCTTTGGCTGCTGATACACTCGCTGCTGCAGCAAGGTGAGTTGGAACTGCCACCACAAACCAGCTTCAGTCATGAGTTCTGGGCATTTGTACCGTGGTATCAGTTTAACTGCAGCAAGTTTCTGGTTTTCAAGGTTTTAAGTAGCTTAGGGAAAAGCTCCTTAAAAATATATATATATATATA
>WBNH01001109.1:395107-461577 GCA_013401255.1 Urocolius indicus
TTTTTAAGAAATCAATCAATAAAGCCACCTCATCTGCAACAGTTTTAAAACAGGAGTCAGAGTGAAGACTCAAGTGCTGAAGGGTTCGGCTCACCGGTGGCTGAGCTGTTGCACAATAAACTCACTGATGAATGAGTTACTTTACAAGCACCAGAGCTTTGTCCTCTCGCTGCCTCAGCTCCTCCAGCGCCTCTGACATGTTTGTTCTTCCCTGGGAAATGACTAACAGGCCTTTGCAGAGAGGAAGGCAGCTGAGGCTCCAGCTCGGGGACGTTACCCACGGCGTCAGGCAGATGGAGCTGGGGCAGGAAGGCAGCAGGGCAGAGTGGATACAGCTCCATCCTCCCCACAGCTTCACCATAGCATAGCCACTGTAGCATATCAGACTGAAAACCAGGCAGCACACCTCGGATGCAGGGCAAAATACAACCCACACAGCACAAGCTTGTCGTGCCAAACACAGCCTGGATGCTGGGAAAAACAGACCAGCACCATCAGGGAGCCCAGGGATGCCAGCAGCAACTGAAGAAAAACTGGTTTTATTCTATGCAAGCAAACAGAGACCTTGAACTTTTATCAGGCACTTATCACCAGGACAACAGAGAAAGGTGCTTGAACCCTGGCCAAACTGTTTTCCTTTCTGCTTCACAGAACACATGAATTGCAAGAGCAGCCTGTCTCTGGGAGTACCTGCGCCTCAGAGGCAGCAGCACCATCTCCAGGGTAAACCGACATGAAAGCTTCAGTTTCTTGTGGTCTAAACCCAGTCCCAGGCAAAACGGAGCTCAAATGCTTCAAAACACCCAGCCCAGCCACATTACCTCTCAGACACACAGGCATTACTCCAAGACCTATATCCTTTTATCATACTACACTGCTATACTAGCCCAGACCCCTTCCCTCAGGCTTGTTTTGTCATGCATCTCACCTCCCCATTACCTTACAACATCTTGTTAGAGCTCTCTTTTATTTCTGGGCTAGAGACATCATAAAATATTGGCAACAGCTTGGAACCATCAGCCCTCCCATTTCCTCAAACCACCTGTGCAGCAGCAGAGGGAAATCCTGGTGAGGGGAGCTGCAGCCTCATCCCTCAGCCACTTCATAAGCCATGCAAAGACATACCAATGGGCAAACCTGACCAGGCAGTTCCCATAACTTCAGTGCAAAAGCAGTGCTTCCAAATGGAGCATTGCTTAATGAAATGATGCTAGTGCCAAAGCTGGCAGGTAAAAGGCATCGCTGGCTTGGTCTCGGGTGCCTTTATATGCACAAAACGATCACTTCTGCGTGGGGGGCAGCTACTGATTTAGAGAGGGGGGAAAAGCAAACTGAAACAGCCTGCTGTGAACTGGCTCTGGCCAAACCTGCTGATTGCACTTGGACTTGGAAATTTCATTAGCAAATAATTACAGAGAAAGCAGAAATATTCCAGAGGCCTCATCAGCAGAGCCCGGAGCTTTCCCTGGCAGCGCAGCGGCTTCAGGCAGCACTGCGAGACTTCCTAAACACCACTTTGTAGCACAAAGGCTTCTGACTGATAATCCAGCCTTTTTCAGTAAAAAAGAAAGAAACCCCACTAAGTTTACCAGGGGGTTAGGTGAACATCTGCCAGGGGAGGCTGCAGCTGCCCTCAAGGTTAACTGCTGCAGCACAGCTTCCCAGCTCAGGAAGCTGAGGCCAGAGCTGCCTTCTTTCCTCATCCCTGTTTGTTGTTTCAACAGGCCCAGCAGCAGCCAAGAGCAGAGAGAATGAACAAATGGGAATCCAAATAAGTCCTCTAAGACATGCAAAGCACCAGCCAGCTTGTTTTTTTCCTAAATGCTTCTGCTTGGTCTTCTGTCTGCCTTGGTTTACAATTGAAATGGCAGCAGGGTTTATGACAGCTGAGCCAGGTCGAACACAACACTTGGGTAAGTGTTATCATAGATGTACCTGCTTCTAAAGAGAAGTGAGGTGGCTGCTTTGCTTTGTCTTAGGTAGGAGGAGTTTGTCCTGCAATGAAATACAAGGTCAGAACGGTTCCACCTGGACCAGAGGAGTGTGAACAGTCACACAGTGCCACCAAAATTACATATGGACTAATCACAGGGGTTCTCAAATCCTTCAGGCTCAGTGGTTGGAGAGGTCACTTCTCAGTCACAGAACCCTGCTCACTTCTCAGCTATTCATGTCTTGGGGGGGGGAAAAAAGGATGGTAAGGGTAACGTTCCCTGTGGCAACCTGAGCATCTCCATGGTGATGCTGCTGCAGCGGGAAGATGTCTCTCTGCCTTGCTTTGAAGAAACTGTCCAGTCAGACCTCCTCTAGAGAAGGGGATCTACCCAGCCTTGACAAGTAAAGCCTGCTCCAGAAGCCAGGAGCCTGTGAACATACAGCTCAAACCATGTACCTACGCATCCCTCGGCTCCCTGCAGAGCCCCCTCTGGCAGCATCCCCTGCAATGAGGGTGCTGCTGCACCAGCAGTGCTCAGGCCCCACAGCCACGGGTTTCATGCAAGCCAATTATAGCACATTATAAATAGAGGATCCTGCTTGTTTTGGAACCATCAAACAGCGAGCAGCAGGTTCTGCTTCTACAAATAGACCCCGGAGAGCTGGTAAAGCCAGGCTCATGTCAGCTGGCCTGAGAAGTGCTGGGGTTAAAATGACACTGCTGAGGAGCAAGGGAGGTGCCCTCCAGGCTGGCCAGAAGCTGAGGTGAGCAAGCCTGGGCATGGATCATCAGAGGAGTCAGGCTCTGCTTTTAGCAAAGCATTGATCCTACCTCTTTGCAGGGAAACAGAGCTTCCATCCTCCCCTTCCTCAAGTCTTTTAAGTCAGCAAATTTTAATCACGGATGCACTTCCATAGGCAAACAGCTGCTTTGGTAATGATTTCCATGCCATACAACACAAAAAGCAGGCAACTCGTTGCTTCATGACCTATGCTGAGGGAGCCAGAGGGCAACAAAATCACACTGAATTATATCAGGCAGCTGCTCAGAGCAGTTCCCAGTGTGGAAGGCATTCCAGTCTCTAATTGTAAAGCTTTGCATCATCTCTTTTTTTTTTCTTCCCCCTAACATCTGAATATTATTGATTATTTATATTCAGGTGTGGAGGGAGAAAAGCCAAGTGTGGTGTCAGCAGGACACAGCACAACTGCTCCCTCCAAAAGCAGCGCACTGAATCCAAGCACTGGCTGGGTGTTGCACAACAGAGACAATGCAAGCTGTGCACATTTGGGGCAAGGGAGGCAAAGGTTTGACCCCCTGGAGCCCTTGGGGTTTACTCTGCCAAGGCCAGGTTGCTATATCATGGTGATAAGGGTAATCCTGTTAGGCAAACACATCAAACAAAGAGACTGCAGACCTTGTCTAGGCAAATCTAACCCTGGGTTAAAAATGTGCTGAGTGAACGGTCCTGTGGCACAGCATGCCAGGAGCTGAGCAAGGGACACATGGGGTCTTCTGAGTCCCAGGACAAGCCCTTTCTGAGGCTCAGGCTAATGCCTGGAGGCATCTAAAAACTGCAACACGATAAATCCCCTCTCCTTCCCCTTTGATTCTTGTGTGGAAGAGGACAGATGACTCTTATGTCAGGCTGTTTTGCTTCTATATTTATGCCCTGCCTTAGGCTCACAATGTTCAGCTCAGATGCAATCCAGTCTGGTCGTATTAATACATCTGGGATAGTATTTTTAACAACCAACATCAAGCTGAAGGCCAAAAACCATCCAGAGGAGCCAGAAGCTCTCTGACCCCTCTCATCTGCTTGTTTATGAAACAGAAAGGCTCCTCAAAAGGTGCTTTTTTTTGTTCTTCTTCTAAGGGACAAGAACGCTTTTCAGCTTCCCCTGTATGGAAGGGATCAAATGTAACGCTTGCTGCAGCTCTGGCAGTTTCCATAGGTTTCCAAAAGGATGCACATGGCTCATTTATTACAGATGCCAAAATCAAGGCTTAGTGAGGGGTGGCCCTCTGACCTGGCCAAAATAAAGAGGACACTGATGACAGCTTGTGGTCATCCCTGAGAGCCCGTGAGACACCTACAGCTGAAGGACCTGCTCACCTTGCTACCCACCTCACTTCTGACAGAGCTATTTTTCTGCACTCTCTGCCAAGGAACCAGATTCATAAGTAAGATTCAAAGCCTAAAAACGGGGTTCTCACACCCGTGGGCACTGCCAAACCCAAGAGAGCCGTGACACCAGCTGAGCAGCTGATTCAGCCTCGCATCAGCCGGCACTGACGTGGGACAGCAGTCAGCCCTCATGGCACAGGCGTCCTCCAGAGCCAGTGCAGAGATCCCCTTTCCAAAATAGGGTGTTTCAGAGCTTCTCTTGGGTTCCCAAATGTCTCTTTTTGGATGCAGAGTTTTGGAAGGGTGTCACATACGCACAGGAGCAGCCAGAAAGCAAAGTTTGTTTTCCTAAAGCAGCTCTTCTTTCACTCTGTGGCTCTGGATGGAGCTGACCCTGTAAGGCAGCAGCCAGAGCAAAGCAGTCAGGGCTCCAGGCAGCTCAGGCTCCATGTAAAATGATGACTCATACAGAGTCAAGAAAGCTGAGAGTGCCTGTAACACAAAAGACAACTGAGGAGGAAGAGGAAGTGGGTGCTGAGTGAGACAGCGCAGGCACGAGCAGCGTTTCAAGGCCACGACTCCTCCCCTGAATGGAGAGATGTTGCCTGATGGTTTCAGCAGGGAGCCAGGAGCAATGCCCCAACCCACAGCACTGCTGACTCTGCATCACCTTCAGTGGTGAAAACATTTCCACATTTCCCAGGAAACCTTCTGTGTCTTTTCTCCAAAGCCATTTGAGATTCTGAAATGAAAGGCCAGAGAGATGTGTGACAGCCATGGGCAGATGCACCAACCCCCCCCCCCCCCCCCCCCCANCCCCCCCAAAAAAAAAATGGAGATGGGCAAAATAGGCACACAAAAGGCGTGAAGGATGTTGCAGACTCAGAGGTCTGTACAGGAGAAGGATGCTTTCCTCTTTGCAGCTGATGTGCAGCGTGCATCTATGGTGAGCTGCCCTGATCACCATGCAGGTTGCAGATGTGCCCTCCTCCTCCAGGAGGCAAAAGACAGTGCCCTCCTGTCCCTGATCCTGCAGGCAGCCAAGACCCTGCTGTCTGCTTCACGGCTGGGTGCTCCAGAGATGACAGAAATAAGGGCACGCTCCTCAGGAGGGAACCAGCACCAGCAGAGGAAACGAAAGGCTTCTGCAGAAGATGCTTCTCTGAGGCTTCCACGAGGTGTCAGCAACAGCCATTGTTCATTCCAGCTAAACAGGTGCCTGAGGCTGCCACCCCCCTCCTCACCTGGCTGCCCTCAGCAACAACTCTGCCTCCTCGGTACCAGGCAACCAGCCCCCATCCCCTGCCTAGAGACAGAGCAGAGGGGTCCCCATGAAGGGCCGGGCCCCCCAGCACTGAACCGATGGATTTGTGTGTCACCCCTGACCACCAGCTGAAATAGGCTGCTCAAAGCAGGACTTCTACAGCCCTTCTGCAGCCGGGATGCTGCTGGGATTGTGCTGTACCCACAGTGGCAGGGGGACACAGCCCAGCACCCTACTGCAAAGCTCTGGCTCCCCTCACCCCTTGCTTCTCCCTGAAGATGTTTCGTTTTAGCTAAAGTGCCCATTAGGTGTTTCTAGCCGACTTGTTGCCAAAGAGCCCAGAGGCTTAAAGCAAAGCAGCAGCCCTGCTGCTCCAGCCCATCAGTGGTTTGGAGCTGTTGTCCAAACTCTGATGACCCTTGATCCTGAGTCTGCTTTTGAGAGAGGAGACTGGCAAACACCCAGAGTCAAATCCACTCTCGAAACCCTTGCAAGGAGTGGAGTAAACCCCCTCTGCTTCAGCTCTTTTCAAAACAAGGGATGCACTATTTGCCTGCCTTTCCTCTCACTCTCCAAGCCCGTGCTAGGCATCGATGATGACCACAGTGTGCTCACTGACACTGCCTCTTTCCCTGTTGCTTTTAAGGGAACGTCCATTCAGCCAGCACGATCCTGCCCTTAATTTAATGAAAACCTCAGGAAGCAAATGGCATAAGCTTCGAGAAACAGCAGAGCTTTGCCTTTCATCCCATGACATGGTTGGGTTTTGGCAGCATTCCACGGGTTTTAGGTGGGCACTGGCTGGAGAAAGCAAAGGCTCAACATCCCAGAGGAGGATGGAGAAAGCAAAACAGCTCTGAGAGGACACGTCACGGCACTCAGATGTGGTCACCCCGAGGCAGTAATCTTTGTCATGTGCCAAGGAACCTGTGATAAGCCCTCTCATAGTCAGATCACTAATGAGATCAGTTACTTAATTCAAAGTGATTAAAACCAGGCTGGGCTGCAAACGAGTCAAAAGCAAAGCACGTCCGTGGGTCTGCACGTCACTTATTGGAAGACGAAAACCTTTCTGGGCTCTCGTGTGTCACCACTAGTGCTGGGCAGGCTAGAAACTGTTCTGGAGGCAAATGTCATGTTTTTTTTTGTCCAGCCACAGCCCACAAACAGGCTGCCTTTGACACAGGCAAGTCCATTTTGCAAACAGGGCCCAGCCTCTGGCTTACCCACACCCTGTGAGGACTCTGCATGCTCAGGCCTAAATGCCAGGGCCCAGAACACCCTACGGTTGTAGCTGGTCCCTCCACCTCCACAGGAGAGCTTGGCCTGAGAAAAAAAAAAAACAGCCCTGCTTAGATGCCAAAGACATTCGTTTCCTAGGCAAAAGCCAATTTGGCTTTGTGACTATGCTAATCCCATGTCTTTGGGCCACTTGGCTTACCCAAGCATGTGTGAAAGAGGAGTAGAAAGGGCTGGGAAACCTGGATGAAGAACCCCTGGCTTCTCTTCCCTGACACATTGTCACCAGGAGCTGTTGAGCGTGCCATTGGTGTGCAGCATCCTGCCCTGCTCACCCACCCACCTGCCTCCCCTCACACAGCCCCCCAGGGCAGAGATGTCCCAAAGCAAGGCCAGCACAGTTTAAGCATTGTTTCTCTGGCTGAACGGCCTTCAGGAGAGGCACCACAAAGGGAATGGTTGTTCCTTGCCAGCTTGGTTCTCGTGAAGGGGGTGAAGGGGAGGGCTGGCAGTGTGCCACAGGCTCTCTCCTCCCTGCCCTGCACCAGCAGAAGCCACGCTCCCACACTGGCCAGGGAATCCTCAGCAGGGAGAAACCAGAGCTGACAGCATGAGCCTCACAGCAACCAGCATCCCTCACCCACTGAGAGTGCCACCAGATCCTCCTGACTGAGAGAGGGGTGGCTGAGGGACAAACACACGGTGTGCGGGAGGGAAATGCCCTGAACTCGCTGGAGAGGAAAGGACAAAGCAGATCCCTGTACTTGCTGTCAGCAAGGAGGCCTTTATGAGAGAGAGGGCTCCCAGTAACGCCAGTATTTGCTTCACCAGCGTGTGGCTGCTGCCTGCACGTGCGCGTTTTAAGGGCCGAGGGACTGCAGACAGCCGAGTGCCAGTCCCAGAGTGGCAGTGCCAGGCTCGTCCCACACCGTGGGCACCTCCTCACTCTTCCGTAGCCCAAGACTGACGGGTGACTCAGTGGGAAGGGCCGCTGGCAAATGTCACGGTCAGGGAGGGAAGCCAGAGCCACGAGTCCCGCAGCAAGCACGTGTGCAGACATGTGTGAGCCCACGGCCGGCGTCGGCTGAAGGGCAGTGCCAGCCTCCAGCCAGAGCCACCCGCAGCAGGGCACCGGGGCCAGGCTGGGGATGGCAGCGAGGTGCAGCACTGCTTGCTTGGGACCCCGGCTGCTCGGGCACTCGTGTCTGCAGCCTCCTGTGCCCAGACGCCCCGACATCTCCGTGTACAGGTGTCTGTGTGGCATTGATGCTGTGCTCCCAGGCATCCCTCTGCCCAGGCGCTGCAGCTTGTGCACTTGTGCAGAAACTTCTTCCCCTTCNCACCGGCCCCGCAGCACCGAGCCGAGCCGAGCCGAGCCGAGCCGAGCCGAGCCGAGCCGAGCCGAGCCGAGCCCGGCAGCGCGCACCGAGCGGCAGCCGAGGTGAGAGGCGGCCGCGGGAAGGAGCCGGGTTGCGGTGCAGAGGTGGGGGGGGAGGAGGAGGATGGGGTCCCGTGCACCGTCCCGTGCGCCCAGGCTCCGTGCGCACCGNTAACAGATGAGTCACACATTAAGAAGCGTTGCCACCATGGCACGTCCACCTCGGAGCTGTCTGACGTTGTCTCCACCAGATACAGAGCAAAGCCTCCCGCAGCCAAAACCTCGTCACGCGAGGCCCCCCCCCCCCCCCCTCCCTACACCGAGCCCCTCAATGACTCTGTGTCCCAGGGATCCCACGTGCCCTGGGCTCCTCGCCCCCGCCGGGACCCCATCCATCCTCGCCATCCCCTCTCCCTTGCGCCCGCTCCCCCGCAGCCCCGCCCCGCCCCGCGCCGCCCGCAGCCGCAGCCAAGTTCCGCGGCCCCGTCCCGCCGTGACGCAGCCGGGCGCGGGGTCCCGGCCCTCCCGCCGCAGCCAATACGCTCCGGGGCAGGAGCGGCGGCCGCCAATCCGCGCCGCACGGACAGTTCCCGGGTCCTGACCGACCTTCAGCTCCCGGGGCGGGGTGCGGATAAAACGGCCCCGCGGCGCCGCGCTCCCGCCCCCCCGCGCTGCGCCACCCGCCACCGGCCCCGCAGCACCGAGCCGAGCCGAGCCGAGCCGAGCCGAGCCGAGCCGAGCCGAGCCGAGCCGAGCCCGGCAGCGCGCACCGAGCGGCAGCCGAGGTGAGAGGCGGCCGCGGGAAGGAGCCGGGTTGCGGTGCAGAGGTGGGGGGGGAGGAGGAGGATGGGGTCCCGTGCACCGTCCCGTGCGCCCAGGCTCCGTGCGCACCGGCTGCCCGCGCACGGAGCGGGACGCGGCTGTCGGGCACCGGCTTGGCGTGCAGCGGGGGTGGGAAAGAGCTCCGGGCTTGCACGGGGATGTCGGCTGTACCGAGGGGTTGTTATCCGGGAGCGGCCGTACGGTGCTCACCCACCTCAGCGCCTTTCTGCTCCCGCAGGTCCGAGCTCCATGCGGGTTGTGCGCGCCGGGGTGAGAGGCAGCACCCGGCGAGGCACGGCCGGCAGCCATGCCCTGGAGCGTCCGCTGGGTCGGCGGCCACGGCGCCCAGTCCCAGAAGCAGTGCAAGAAATCCTCCTTCGCCTTCTACCAAGCCGTGAGGGACCTGCTGCCCGTCTGGTTCCTGGAGGACATGAGGACCATGGAGGTGTTCCACTGGGAGGACGGGGGCAAGGTGAGCGCGTACTCGCCCTCCGAAGCTCTGCTCTACGCGCTGGTGCACGACCACCAACCCTACGCGCGGCACCTGCTGACTAAGTTCCCCCAGAGCGCCCTGGCCGTGCCCAGCCAAAACTTCAGCTGCTGCCAGTCCTCGGCCCCGCACTTGGCCATGGCCGTCCGCTACAACCGCGTCCGCATCCTGTTCCGCATCCTCAAGGCCATCCAGGCTTTGCCGCCGAGCGACAGGGCCGCCCGGTTGGACCGCCGCGGCTGCAGCCGAGTGGAGGGCGGCCAGACGGCCTTGCACGTGGCCTGCGAGCTGGTACGACCCGAGTGCCTGCTCCTGCTGCTGGGCCACGGCGCCTCGCCCTGCCCGCGCGACGGGGCCGGCAACACCCCCCTCGACACCTTGCTGCAGCAGATCTCGCACGCGCCCGCCGCCGACGCGCGCGCCAAGCTCCTCTGCCTCGACTGCCTCTTCTTCTTCGTGCCTCACGACCTCCGCTTCGCCATGAAGCAGCAACTGTTGGACAACCGGCAGCGGTGGCAGGAGCTGCTGGGGGAGAACAGGTTCAGGTGCCTGGTGGGTTTAGCTCCCCCGTCGCTGTTCGTCGGAGCCATGCGCGTCTTGATCAGGACCATCGCACCCGAGCATTTCCTGGAGGCTTTGGACAATCTGCCTCTGCCTCATTTTTTAAAGCCTTTGGATTTGAAACTGGAGAGCTAGAGGGGGGGTGGGACGAGAGCCCCTCTCACCTGACAGACACAGACTGTTGTGCTAAAATCGTCCCCGGCGGGCGCACGAAGCCGCCGAGGCGGCGGCCCGGGCTTGGTTTGAACTGGAACTGCATTTTTCAAAAAGGAATTGTATCTGGCACTTTACAATACATTTTATTTAAAGCTCCTTGTGCTGAGGTGAAGCCTGCACTGCGTCTTCCAGCAGCACCCTGGGGCGGGTGCAGGGGAGGGCAGGATGGGGGCAACACGTCTGCGCCAAACCCGTGGCAGATGCGAGCAGAAGGCGAGCGCAGAGGCTGCACAGTGTCTCTTGGTCAGGGTTTCCCTGTTACATAAGCCTCGTGCTCCTGGAACAGGATGACTCCTGTTTGTTTTTTTTACAGCTCTCCTAATACATCTTGGCAAGGATGAGGGCTGCTTTTTATTCAAAGACACAAGATGAAGACTTCCCCATCTTGCACACGAGAGCAAAGAGATGCCAGATACTATTAAATCTTCCCTAAATGAATGAGATACGACTTAAATTATGCATAAATAACAGGTGGCTTCCTTGCAAAGTTCTCTCTGCTCCCCTGGGAGAGACAAGGTGCTGTTTATCAGGCAGAGGAGAGGAGGCAGTGGTGGGGCCAAAACTGTTCCTGCCCTGGCAGGAGGCAAGAGGGGATCCTGCAGCCCCCTGGGTGAAGGGTGAAGGGGAGGAGGGCTGCCCTGGCATTAAGGGATCCTGTAGCCCCCTTGGGTGCTGGGTGAAGGGGAGGAGGGCTGCCCTGGCATTAAGGGATCCTGTAGCCCCCTTGGGTGCTGGGTGAAGGGGAGGAGGGCTGCCCTGGCATTAAGGGATCCTGTAGCCCCCTTGGGTGCTGGGTGAAGGGGACAGCACAGAGCAGGAGGGCTGCCCGTCTCTCTGCTCTGCCCAGAGGGATTTAGGGAGGTATGGTAATGGCCCAGCACCACACAGCTCCTTTAGTTCATTTCAGTGGATTCTGGCCCATCTGCTGCCTGTGGACAGCAGGACATGAGGGCTTAGGTTCAGTTAATAGAGCTGTCAAAGTTTGGTGTCCACTCTGAGCACCAGAGGAGCAGCACAGATAGGCAGCCTTCCCCCAGCTACCTCTTTGGTACATCAGACACCCTCATGGCTCCTCTACGTCAAAAAACCCTTTTGAGGTCATGTCCTGCCTCCGACACTTGTGTTTAGACACAGCAAAGTCCTGAACAAAGCGTGCAGCTTCAGTCCTTTGCTCTGCAACCCTTACTCCACAGCGTTCTGGGCAGCCACACCGCTCCCTTCCCTGGCAAAGTGGCACTGCCCGTGCCTGCTGTGCTGGGAGGGACCTGCACCGACGGGCACCAGCACTGCCAGGCCTGAACCTCCTCGGCCACCCCTTAGAACACTGGGGTTACTGAACCTGAAGGGGCTGAAGTCTGTAGCCAGGGAGTTGTTTGCCACTTGAGCTACGTCAACGCTGTTGTTCCCTTCAGGCTTAGCAGGGAATTGATGTGCTCAGAGAGGAGAGGCCACGCTCAAGGCACAAGTCTCTTTAGTTGTCAGTTCATTTTGGTTAGGGGAAAGAAACCCTAAAAAGGCAAGCCATGGAGTGAGGCACTACTCATGCTTCAGCAGAACAGGGTGGTAGTTCATCTACAGTAATCTCCATGCTGCATTCACAATCAGAGATAAGCCATACCTCTGAAATGTGAGATGCAACAGCAGGAAGATTGCTATTCTTAGACTGATGGCAGTGAACATGTTTCCTGGAAGGACAAATGTTCCTTTTGCCCAAGAAAACACGTGGATACACGCTCAAATTCACGACCATGGGAAATCTGGGTCCCTGGTTAGAAAGCACAGAACAACCCTGTCCTCTTCAGCTCACTTGTTGATAATAAAAATACAGAAACCCAAAGAACCAATCCCTTGCTCAGCCACTTCGTACCAAACAGAGGTCAAATGCTTGGAGAACATCTTCACCACTTTCCCCCGTTGCTCCTGTAATAATGGTGCAGAAGCAGCTTCCAAAACAGCCGAGAAGTAAAGCTGTCAGGTCTCACTTGGGAAAGTGTTGTGAGGTAGGGGAAAAGACAGAGCTGTGGGTGGGAGAAAAGGTCTATCAGCCTTGCCGACAGAGACGTAATGAGATTCAGCAGTGGGGAGCTGGGTAGTTGAACTGAGTGCTGGCAGATGCTCCAGCTGCCAAGCTGTGAGGGCAATTACAGATGAGAACAGCATGACAAGGCTGGGCAGGATATCCTACACCTTCAAGTGAGCCTGGTAACAAGAATTCAAGGCTGAAGCCCCTGCTGTGATTCCCTGCAGCTCCTGGGTAATCCACTCCAGACAGACAGGGACCCCTGCTCAGTCTGTTATGATGGATCCCAAGGCAGCTAACTGCTGTGCCCCTCCTGTTATTCTGGGACAGAAACCAAGCCTCTTGCTGGGATCACTCTGCTGAAGGTCACGGCCAGGCCCCGCAACATGCGGCTCACTGAGGCGTCTGGGATGCCTTATCTGGGGAGGAACTGTGGCCAAACTACACCGTGCACCAGAGACATCACTCACCCAGCTGGGCCCAGGCTTGTTTGTTTCAATCAGAGTCACAGCTTCGAAACAGGCTGGGGCGTCTCAGCTTTGGAAACAGAAGTCCTTTGTTTATAAGGCCCAGTACCAGTGGCATCAGCTTTCCTCAGACCAACTTGCCAGCACGTCTCTGTCCTCTGCTGCCTTTGGAGCACAGTGGCCTCACAGCCCCTTCAGTCCTCTGCCTCTTGGTGAAAGCTGCCAGCAAAAATGCCAATCAGTCCAGTTGCAACATCACTGACAAGATTAACCAAGCAAACGGGGACAGTCCTGTGTCTGTAGTGCAAGACTGCCAGTGCCAGAGTCAGGGAGCCGGCCACAAAGGTGTGGGGAAGAGGATTCACCGAGTCCTAACACCACGTGAGCACAGGGGTAAGGGCACAGACTGCAAACCTTGGCAGCACAGGTTAATCTGGTCACACCAGGCAAGTCACTCATTTGTAGGAAATGCTTACAGACAGCTCCTCCAAAAAAAAAACTATTCCCATCACAGGACAGTAATGAAACAGAACAGTTTTGCAGGTGCTGCTCAAGCACTTTCCAAACATCATCTCGATACCCTACGCACCCGTTCAGGCAAAGCAGGCTGGTTGCCTGAAACAGGTAAAGAAGGCCTGAAAGCAAGGGGAGAGAGGAGTACTGGGGCACTTTTGACTCTTCTCAGTTCACAGCTCTCTGCAGCTTCCTTCAGTGTTTCAGGAGTCACAAAGCTCAGCCTGGCTCGAGCCTGCTGAAGGAGCTGAAGTCTACGGCAATTTGGAGTAGCTTGTTTCAAAGATGGATTTGGGATCTTTGTCTTCTTTTGCCCAGACTATTAAGTAGTTAAAGAACTTAAACTGCTGTGAACACAAAACTAGGGGGTTTGAATCAGCTAAAAAAAACTCCTTACTGTCACATTTACCTTGCTCTCTGACACACTGTCCTGCCATGAAAGCTGCACCCTTTCTCTTGCCATGGTCACAGCCTGGTATGAGCATTGCCAGAGGTGAGCACCATACCTTTGGCAGAAGATGCATGGACAGACAGAGACCAGAAATGGGCCAGGGGTGCCAGGTTTATTTCCTAATCCTTATTTGTCCCATGTCTGGTCTTCAAGTCGTGTGAGCTTTTGACTTGCAATGCAACAGACCCGCTGACGTCACCAGATCACTGTGCATTGCATCACCCCATCTTCAGACCAGTGCTCCCAACCAGGCAAACAAGGCACCCATGCCATTTGCCTAATATTTAAACAGCACTGTAAATCCCTGCAAACCAACTTTCATAACCCCTGTGTTAATAAAAGGACTGCCATCACTGGCTGATGTCAGCAGCTGTCTGAGTTACATCACCATTGATCTCTCCTCCATCTGCAACGTGTGAGTAAGGAACTCTGGTACTTGCTCAGACCATATCAAGTTGTCCTCTCTTATTGTGCACGAGAATTACATCTATGGTGGTGTAAGGCTGCTACTTGCACGGATTTACTGCTGTTCTTTCCCTGCAGCAGGTACACATGTGCAGCACAAGAATGGAAGGGAGAGAGCTCTCTTGCAAAACATAACTCAGCAGCCACAGCAGGAAACAGAAATAACAGTTTGCAAATACATCAGTGACCCCCCCTTCCCACTGCTGCTAAAAGAAATGGATCCAAGCTCAGCTGGGATAAAAAGGTTTCCCTCCACTTGCCCTGATGACCTCAGGTATCTCTTTGCCCAGTGGTTTTGCTGATAAATGGAAAGACCACATAAATCAACACAACAAATCTTCAGAAGCCTCAATCAGTGAGAAACTCCTCGTGTTCCTGAACAGCAAGAGTTCCTAAAGTCAGGAGAACCTAGTCTGAACTGTGTATGGCACAGGCCAGCATTTCCACGTAGTGCCTACCCCCTCTGATGGATTTGCAGCATCTGCTTTAAGTTCAACCTTATTTCATGGATTTTAAAACAGTGAAGCACCCAAAGCTCTCCGAGGACCTTGTGGTTCAGCCAAGCAAATATGTCCTGTTTGGACCACCTCAGTCTCTTGTCTGCCCCTAAACCACAAAACACTCCCTGCCACCAGCCCTGCCTCCTTCTTCTGTAGGGAAAAATAATCACTTCCTAATGCTAACGTGAGATTTGCCCAGCACGGATGTGAGCCAGCAGAGACCCACCACAGAGAAGCAGGGAAGGCAGAAAGGGACATGGATCTGGCCCATACTTGGGCTTCAGCTCTGCAAGCAAGCTTAGGCCAAGATCTGAGGCAGGGATAAGAAGTTAGCCCACAGGCCAGTCTCCCCTTCCCTGCACTCCCCAGCTTATAGCAAACACAAAGGCAGGAAGCTCCACGGATCTCAACAGGGAGATGAGCAAGGCAGTAGCCCCAGCCAAGTCCTTCCCTTTGGGTCCTCTGTGGAAAGCAGTGGAAAGAGGCCAAAGAGGGAGAGAGAGGCTTCCAGGCAGAAAGCTCTTGGCTGCAGGCCTCAGCCAGGACAGGAGCAGGTTCCAGCTCTTAGGACAGCAGCCTGCCTGCTGCCCCGCTCCCCCATTCCTGCACCATTAGCCACCAGCCCCACGGCTCCTGTCCCACAACCTCACGGCTTTGAGGGCGAATTGTCTGCCCTCCCACCTCCCACACCAGAGAGCAGGCAGCATCCACAGCCCCCCAGCCTCTTTGGAAGGATGAGCAGCCCTGTCTTCTCTCTCAGCCAGCAAAGGTCCCCTGCCCAAAACTGTCCCTCTGTTCCTTTGTTCCAGCCCCAGTGGTAATTACTGTTTTGATGTAAGGGTGGTATTTTTGGCATCATGCTCTTACTATTCAGGCTTTATTTTGTAATCAATAGGGTTTTTCTTGTTAATGGTGCAAGTAAACCATAGTAAACACGTTATACTGCATCACACTCATGTTTTCAATGTGGTGTCACTTCCCTGACAACGTTTGAGAGGCAGCGGTTTAGAGCAAGCCCGAAAGCATAAGTAATTTCTAACTCACCATGAGACACAGAATGAAGTCTCTCAAGGAGCAGAGTGTTTGAACATCCTTTCCTCCAAAACCATCTGCTAATGCTCTCCTATCCTCTCCCATTGCTGCAATAAGGAAAGTTAGTGATGGTTACCGACTCCAAGAGATGAGACAGAAGAATGCAGCCTCTCACACTGCTTTCAGTCCTCTGTTTATGACATGCACAGACAGGGCTATGGCCAAAGGCAGGCTGCAGAAGAGTCCTCAACTAGTGATTGCTTGTCCACCACAGGGCACATGGCTTCTTTCACCTCTAACACATTTGCAGGCATGGCCAGCAGGAGGGATGCTGGGACCCGAGGAGCACAGAGCTCAGCAGAACTGCTGAGTGTGCAACAGCCATCTGACAAAGAGCCACTGCAGAGCTCTCAGTTCTAGCAAGGGGAAACACTTGCCCAGCATGGCACTCCCTCAGGCTTGCCTCCTCCTTCACATGCCAAAGGTTTGACTCAGCTTTGCTGCCACCTCATCTTCCCTGCCAGCAGCAGCAGCAGGGCTGTGGTGAGCCTGAAAAGGCCCTGGCAGAAGCATCTCACCTGAGCCAGTTCTGAGGTAGGAGCTGCGGGGACGGCTGGGCACGTGAGCCACTCACTGAGTCACTCCTCAGGCACAGTGCTTTGAAGGATAAAACCACATCATTTTCCTCAGGACCAGGACCATGGTGTCAAGCTCTAGGTGAGGGACACAAAGTGCATCACCTTATAAGCTCTTGCTCCAGTTTGTCTGATTCCTTGGGAGACTACAGCTTCTCCTGAGGGTCATCACATCAGACTGGGTGTGCAGTGGGAGACACTCCATCCTCCCCCTTCCTCCTCTCAGGGATAAAGCCCTCTCTTCTAGCACAGCCTGTCCTGAGACTCTTGTCTGCCACTGGCCCCTTCCAGCACTGCTAACAGCCCTGCTCTTAGGGTGCAGGAAGAGCACACTACCAGCATGGTAATGGGCAAAGAGCATGGCCAGCACCTAAGCTACCCTTCAGCATTGAAGAATCTTGGCTAGTCCTGGCTCCCCAGTGAGATCAGGCCCCTGAGGAAGCACAGAGGAGGCACATGGAGGTTGGAGAGGACAGCACAGGCAAGCAGGCAGTGGGACCAAGCACCACAACACTTGTCTCATGAATGCTGTGGGAACTTGAGGTCCTAAATTCCTTGGTACCACACAGTATCAGCTCTGCCTGTGTGTGTGTGCTTAGATGTGCCTAGCAACCACATGCCTGCAGTACCGATGCATTGCCCACAGGATGAACAGCCAACTCACATCACATCCCCTCCCCTCAGCAGTACAGAGATGTAGAGCAACTAAATCCCAGCTTCTTAGCTTGAGCTTTTTCCTCAAGTAATATCAGCAGATATTCTTACCACCAGAAGCCTCAGACTCAATATTGCCCTGCAGTGGCCACAGCAGTGGCCTTTAACTCCTCAGGTCTCACAGACACTCACTCAATCCAAGCCAGGTGGCAGACTTTGTCCTGCAATAGTCCACACTGCATTAGCAAACACTATTTTTGCTTTAAAAGCCAGGGACTTATCAGGCACATGTTTCTCTCTGCCGCACGGCTCATCCCGCTGGGGCCAAAGAGAGAACCGTAATGCTCTATGCTCTGCTGAAACAGCAGGACTCTGATGTGTTCCCATCCTCTTTCCACTTGTGCTGAATGATGGGAGGAGAAAAAAGGGAGAACAAACTGCTGTCCTTGAAAGAGAGGGAGTAACCTTCCCAGCTAGAGCCAGGCAAAGGAGGGGAGGTGTAACACAGATCTTGGCTCTGCCCGCCTCCAGCTGAAAGGCTCTGCTTAGCAAACGCTGTGCCTTTCAGAGGGTGCTAAGCAGCACTGAGCACTCACTTTGGGAAGTGACAAGTCTCAGCTGGTAGTCTGGATCTGCATCTTATTCACCTCTTCAGCATTTGCAGTTCATGCATGGAGAAGTGGCAGTGTACTGTACCAAACCAAGGACACAGAGCTGGGAGGGTACTCGGAAGCCTTTTGTTCCAGAATCAAAAGGAGCCTTTCCTGCCTCCTGCTTGGGATTTGATGCTTTAGAAACCGGTTGCTCAGATACCAAACAAATCTTGTGTGGACTCCCTGTTAAAACAAAAGCACAGAAACTTATGCAACCACATCCCTGCTTTGGCCTGTGACCTTACCAGGCCTCATTCATTAACTGGGCTACGCTGAAGGTTTACTCAGATCCAAAGCTGACACCGATGAGCCAGTTCAGCAGGAGACACCCTTCCTGATGTAACGCACTCCAAACATGCTGCTCTAATGTGATACTGATCACAAGTGGCCTTGATGACCTTGGCATTAAATACAACATAGCAGAAGGGTATGTGTCCTACCTCTCTCTATTAGCTGGTATCTGTGAAGAAAAAAAAGCCATTTTGGCTACCTGAGCTGATGACTTTTAGCTCAATTGGCCAAAGAGCTACATGTACTGTGACAGCAAGTCTTGAGCTCAGAGCCTATGGAGAACCATATCCCTTGTGGTATCAAACATGCAACTCTACTACAGTGCTCACAGCTTGTTTTGCCTGCCTTCCAGTTCCCCAGCCTCTGCAAGGGTGAAACAATTCTTTATTGGTTTGTTGCTCACTTTTCTATCACACTAGGATGTGCTTGTCCTCTACTCTCAAGCCCACACCCTCATCATTCCAAGCTTAACACCTTGCTGAACTTGTGCTTAGCAAGAATCACTCCACCCTGCTCACCACTCAGGTTCTCTCCTTTCTGGGCAGCATCTGGAAACTGTTCCCAAGCACATTAAGCCTGTCAGCAGCAAATCTTTGACTCCTCTTGTTTGCCTGCTCTCCTTCTTCATCAGCCTATAGGTGAAGACAAAGACACTGCTGAGCATCCCTTTGGAAAGTGCTGCTACCACAAACAAACACAGAGAATTACATGAGGTGGCTGGCTCTGGTGCAAATCTGCAGGTAATAAATGAAAAGAGTTACCCTGCATAGCTCAGGCCTGTTGAAAGACAGAGGCTGATACTAAATGTGAGCATCCAGTTGTGGGAGGATCACTTCTGGGAAGAAAGATTGTTGAAACCAGCACCTGGAACAGGTAAAAAGGAATTTACTAAGTAAGTCTAACCATTGTCCTCTTTGAAATCTGCCATATTGTTGTGATGTCAAACCAGCAGTGGTTAAATGAACCCCTCTCAGCTTATGCTCTTCACAACCAAGGTAAAACCAAACCCCACTTCAGTTACAGCTATTACAGATGATGCTGCATATGTCACCAGTCAGCTGGTTGCTTTTGTGCCTCCTCTGTGATAAAGAGCACTGTTTTCACATGGGCCATCAGTAACGCTGAAGGTTCTCACACATAAACCAAACCAGCTGGAGGACCCATGGGCAGCAATGCTGCGTGTTCACAGCATCAAGTGACATCCATGGAAGATGCACATGTTCTGCACTTCAGAAGCCCTGACTTCCTGCTAATGCCAGCCAGATCTACCAAACATAACACGAAAGGGCATAAGAATACTTAAAGAAGTGAAAACAAAGTGCTATCACCTACATAAAAGAATCAAGCAAAGCTACAAAACATTAAATGACAGACGTTCTCATCCCTCTGTATCATCAGAGGGATTGTGCCCTTTGGCCAGTCTTAAATGCTTCACACAATGAGACTGTGTCCATTTCTGACCTCAGCACAAGCCAGTAAACCTTACTGTGAGGAAATGTTTCCTGCCATTAAGCCTGATTCTCTGTTCCTCATTCTTCTTCCATAGGTCAGAATGATTACTTTCAGCATTCCCTGAAGGCACGTTACCCCTGCTCACTCGAGCAACCAGGGATTAGGCAGGTATGCTTTAAGGGCTCTTTGACTTATTCCTGCCCTGCTCTCCAAGTCATTCTCTCTGCTCAGTTCATTATTAGCACTGGTGTTCTCAGAACTTCTTTTCCAGCTGTTTGTAGTAGTCTACATGTGAACATATCAATATCAGAGGGAAAGAAACTACACCTTAGCACTGTGCAATGCAAAAGAGCTTCATCCTGAAGCAGGGCCAAGCCTGCAAATGCTACACAAAACCTGCTACACCAGTCCCCCTGGGACTTGACTATCTTTTGAGAAGACATTCTCCCACTCCCCAAGCGTTAAATAGTTTCTTATTTATCTAGCCTACAGCAGAGACACTGGCAGAAAGGGGAGGTGGGGAACAGGGAAACATGGTTCTTTCCTCATGTTAAAGCTCTGAGTCACTGCCAAGGAAGACACTCTCTACCTGGCTATCTCTTCCAACAAAGTAGATGCATTTATTTTGCAAAATCACTTGCCTGGGATGGCTCCCAAAAACATCCCTTACTTGGCTGAGAAGAGGCAGAGCTGCCTCTAGAGATGTCATACAGCAAAGCCTTAGATCCTGCTAATAATCTTCCTGAAGCCAATCTCCAGATCCATCGGAGTGAAGGCTTTGCCATGGATTCATATAGGACTAAATGTGAAAGACAAGCATTCCAGTGCTCTCTGTTTGCCTGGCTGTGCTTTCATGCTTCTAAAGCAGCAAAAGGTCCTTTTTTTCTTCCTAGTCATCACGGCAGGGTTATAACTCTTATTTCTTCAGCTTCACATGACAGCTGAATTCAGGTACTGCAAACCTGCTGGTGGGAAACCAGCTCAATAAAAACCAAGAGGTCAATGATAGCAATGCTAAGAAATCAACTCACATTCACTATTGCCAGTTATTTGCTGCTCTTGGGGAAGCAAGCAGATGTACACATTTCTACTGCAGCAGTGACTCTCAAATGATGCTCCATCAGGCATTAATGAGTCGGACCACATCTGGTTTACAAACACGTCCAACCTCTGCATGTTTTGTTACTAAAAGCTTGGTGGAAAAAGCACAGGAAAAATCCGCAAGGAAGTCCGAGGGGTGACTCAGGTCACTCCTCTCAAAAATTTGGGGAATCACTACTTTAAGTGTGCTTGCTCACTCTGTACAAGTTGGTACTTGTAAAACTAACAGAGATGGATAATAAAAGATGAGAAAGCTGAATGCAGAAAGTCAATAGGATAATGATATGCAAATCATCTGGGTACACAGAGACAGGTCTAATTGCTGAGTCCATTAAATGCTGGGTTTCAAAAATACCCAGCTCGAGCTGAAAGTCACTGTGACCCAAAAAACTGAGGATGGTAGGTACAACAAGAGCTGTGTTACTCCTCACAGTGCTCACCTTTAAATGAAAAGCTGCATGGAATGTGGTGAAATTCAGCAGGGGAGAGCGTGAAGGAAGTTTCATCTGCAACAACTGATGGAGGATCTGATTTACGTCTGTGTTGACATGTTCCACCTCGGCTGACTTCAGAAACCACAGCAGAGAACCCTAGATCTAAAGCAAGAATCCTTAGAGACAGAGCTAAGAAACCACACTCTTGCCAAGATCTGCAGAAGAGTCCCAGTAACCACCATGGAAGCTGTCAGAACCCAGAAGGCAGGGAGCCATATGTAGGCTAGAAGCTTGTCCATGCTGCCCAGAACAAACATGCTACGGGATGCACCAAAGCTTCGCTCATAACAGTGCGTTTCTGGAAAGACAATACTCTTCTTTAGGCCTGTGAACCTGACATTAAGACAGATGCCAACCTGTTCCTAAGTCTGTCTCTGAGAAATCTCTTAATGCGTGGAAACTCAGGCACTGAATGAAGCATGGCCTTTAAGTGAAAGCTGAGCTCACCTTGCTCAGTACGCTTGGAAAACTCATCTGGCAACACACATCACCTCTTGCCCATTAGAAAAATAATCCCAAATAACCAGCCATCTGTCACCTTCCGTCTTGAAAGTCTTCTGTGAAGATCAGGTGTTAAGAAGTGACCTGCAAGCAGCCTGCAATGGTGATAAACACGCTGCAAAGGACTATGGACAAGGTTAAAGGTAGTGCAAAATGCTGCTGGCTTTAACTTTGGGCTTAACAAAATACCAAAGGTTAAGTAAAAGCAGCTGCTTCGTTACCCATGGGCACCATGTGATCAGGGAGTCATGCATGGAAGGACAGGAGAAAGATCTCCCCACTAAGCAGAGAACAGGATCAAAAGAAGTCTGAAGGCCCTGAAAGCAACAGGATCCATCTCTCCAATGTATCCACTCTTAGCACAAACACGTACTTCAGATCTTTGTTGTTGTTGTTTTAAACACTCTCCCCATGTAGACAGTATTTTAAGTAACCAGCTAATTAAAGCCCAAAAGATCTCCTACACAAGAACCTATGGCTTCCATGTTCATATTTAACAGAGTCAGCCTTAGTATTACAGTAATTGTAAAGCAAATTAAGAGTGCTAAACCTCTTATTTCAAAGCTTTACAGTGATCATTTACCACGTTCTCCTCAAACTAAAAGCACTGACTTCCACCACAGCACTGAGCAGCAGATCCACCACGCCACACGTCTGCTGTTCCCGAGGTGGAGAGGTGGGAAAAGGCTACAGCCCATCTGAACAGCTTCAGCAAGACAAGCCTGGGAGCTCACAAAGTAAAGTGACAGTCATCCCAGCAATTACCCTACTTACTTTTCCATCATCAGCTGGCTGCTCTGCTGCTTAGCCAGGCCCACATGCCAGGCAATCTCCTGGGGGCTTCCTCACAGTCTGTTGGGTTTATTTCCTGGCAGAGGTCTAATTAGCTTGATCTTTCACCTGACCTTAGGCAAAGGAGAGCTTTGCTAAATTCATCCAGCCCACGGTTAGGCAAAAACCAGCAGTGTGACAACTTCAGCCTCATTTTGTGCTCTAGCAGACATAACATCCATGCCACTTCTCCATACAAGATGCACACTCCTAACAGAGAGCTGCTGGCAAAGGCTGGACTATAGGCCCACTGAACACAGAACTAAGTATGCAGTCAAATTCAAGAGGGTAAGTATAGGGCATCAATACAACTCTGGACACATGTTGAGGTACCTTCTGTCTGCAGTTAAGATTCAAAACACAAGATCTGTACATTGAAATCTCCTTCCTTCATCTGCCTGAAGTGACTCTCAGCTGAGGTTATGAGAAAAGTGTATTAAAAAGGAAGAAAAAAAGTCACTGGTTTCTTTTATATTGGACAGAAATAGCGAAAAAGGACTGAAAGATTAATTCCTAACTCCAGCTCCACTCAATGCCACTCCATTGTGCCTCTTCTGTGCCTCTTCAGTGGCTCTATCAGAGAATCACAGGCTATGAAAACTAGGATATTTTAGTCATTTTTCAGGATCAAGATAGAAAAGGTGTTTTCCAGTTTGGAAGATTTACTATTTTTAGTATTTTATTAGCATTCTAGTAGCTTTAGGGGAGAGAAATCAAAGCTTTTATGTATGTGCATATAAAGTACATATTCCATAAGAACACAGGTTCTCAAACAGATCTTTGCTTTTCCTACAGCTTATTTTTCTTCCCCACCAGCATCAAGGAGGATTTTTGACTTTATGGCTAATACAACAACTTTGACAGACATATTCAAAGAGGTTTTGCACCTGAGAAAGTCAAAGAGCAAAGGAATCAGGATGCAAATTCCACCCAGCTTCCAGGATGACACCAGCCACAGGACCATCCACAACACTTCCTGCACTGAACTGCAAACACCACTTCCTAGCTTGATATCCAGCGATGAGAGCTCCACAGCTATTTATGTGATAAACCCAGGTATCACCCTTCAGCTAACAGAGGAGAGAATGTCATTTGTCTGCATATTTTCATCCTTCTCGGTGGAGCTCGGACTGTAATAACTCACAAAAGATAAAGGGCAGCAGCTCAACTCTCACCTTCCTGTAATTAAAATCTAGTTCCCTATATTACAGGTTCTCTTGTGTTCTGCTGATGTGAGAGTGGTTATTTTTATCTACAGTAACTCATTACCAAAACAATCAGGGATGATCTACTTTGTTTGGCAAGGGAAACATCAGCTTTCTTTGCTGGCTACTTGCCACCATAATACTATTTCCAGCACACAACTTTCACTTTCAGGAAGGCTACAGGAAGAATAAAACGTGCATCTCACATTTTGCAGCTAGAAATCTTCAGACCAGACCCTCTCTCTCTCTGCTGCTGAAGGTAGGGATGAGATGTGGGCAGGGAGGGTTAGTGCAAAACCTGAAAATCAGATTGTTCACCAAGGTAACACAGAGATCTCCATTACTTCATTTATTACTTATGCTTTTATAATTGTTAATTAACAAAGCCAGAGGCATACAGCCACTTGAACTGCAAGCCTTTACACTCAGAACAGCGTCTACTGAGCAGCTGACTCAAGGTTGTTTCCTGAAAATCTATCCAGAACTCTGGCATAAACAACTAGCAACAGCACACTCACTAAAGGGAGTTTTAGGAGAGGAGCAAAAAGATGAGCCAGAATGCCAGGCTAGTCTAAAATAACCCACAGATGCTTTGAGATACTTGACAGGACTGATCCACTGAGAAGTAATAAGAAGGAGTTGTGAGGTTCAGACCTTCTGATGTTCGCATGTGACGGAGGGAAAAGGGCAGATTCTTGTCCATCACATCAAAGACAGTCTCTGTACAGGAATGAATGTGACTCTGTACCTGTATAAATAAAGATATGTTAAGACAATGGCCTAAGTCCATAATGAAGCCTTCCTCATTATCATTGTTTTAGTGGTAGCAGTGTTTCCTAACAACAGTTGTACTACCTAACTGTATTTTCTTTGACACTTGCTAGTGAAAGACTTTCTCTGTACTATCTAACATCATCCTATTCCTTTTTATTTCTGCAAGACAAAACACAACAAGAGTCACTCAGATATTTCGGATGGCTGTTTCACATCAACTCAGAGTTATGTGAACTTCCTTAAGCTGTGAAATAAGGATTACTCCTGCGTAACAGCAGAGGGGTTGGTGCAGTAAGGACACTACTATTTCCCTGCAGGGGCCAGCAGAAGCAGCTGAACCTGTTTGTCAGGATAAAAGCTACAAGTAGCAAGGACATTGCCATTTGAACAGGATTCCCGTGTGTGGAAATAAGTTTAAACAGTCATAAGCATAATTAATCATTACTATGCTTTCTCGTGTGAAGTTACCTGGGTCACAGCTCTGTCACGGAGTGAAGCCAAAGTGCTCTCCTGAAGCCTCAGCTGCAGTTCCAGTTAGAGGCCAGAAACACAGGGAGCCTTCAGAGATTTTAAAACACAAGGACGGCTGTAGTTATAGCACGTGGCACAAACACCTAATTTCTGCTCAAGCATCTTCTAGCTGTGAAGTTCTTCACTGAAAGCTGAAATACTTGACGTGCAAGTGCAGTTTTTGTTTAGCGCATAAGGAAAGAAACTTGTTTACATCTATTATAGCAAGACTGTCTTAATACAGAGGTGATAAGCTTACTATTCAAATATGAGAAGTGCTCCATTGTCCTTGCTTGCAAGATGGCCATTTTTCTGGCTTGACACACCTGTCACAACTTATAAAATACATGGAATAAACTTTACAACATCCAAGTCTTCACACTGCCATTATCACATCGTCTGGGGTTACAGTATGGGAAGGGTTTCATAAGCGTGTCTGTCTTCCATATCAAGGCAATATCCAGACACAGGGAACTCTCTTGTGGATCAATACAACAGATGAGTCTTACCACAGGAATTTATTTCTTAAAAATCTAGTTTATTGCACTTGTCTCAAAGCACAAACAAAACCAAAACCCTAAATACAGAAAGAAACATAAAAAAACCTCACCTAATTTCATTAAAACCACTACTAAAAAGTAGTCTGGTAAGAGCTCTTGACACCAATTTCATATTAATGACCATAGCAAGGTACAGTATGATACAGGAGATAAACAACTAGCAAGCTCAAGCCATTACTAAGATGACTTTGTAAAAGGCAATACAAAAGTGTCACTATTAAATAACAGCATTGTACTTGAGCATCTAGTGCTTGGCAGGGCCCGGAGAAGTCAAAGCCACTGACTCAGGATACTCAAGATACCACAGGATACTCAGGATGCCACAAGATACTCCTAAGCTGAACTTCAGCTTCTTTGGGGTCCTCAAGATACCAAGCTATGCCTGCATAAAACAGACTGGGTTAACTGCACGAGTTGATTCCATTGCAATCTACTGCCAGACAGGCTAAAAAACCCCGGTAGGGTAACCTCCTTATACGGATGAGATAGCAGTGAAGCAAACACATCCTCTGTAAAAGGGAAACAAATCTGTCCTCTCCGTAAGACTGAAAGATCAGACCGAGAACTGCCAGCCAACATCACAAGTGCTACTAAACAAAGTGACACCGCTTGGTTCTGTCTCCAGCGAGTCACATTCTCACCTTGCACCGCCTCTGTTCCAAGTTTAGTGCAGCACACGCACGAATTACTCTGAAAGAGGACAGAAGCCGAAAAGAAAACGCATCCTTCTCAGTAGGTATCTGAGTTCTCACAACAGAAACATCCCCGCTTTTGAACTCCTGGCCTTTTACAGTGTTGTTTGAAGCAGCTGTTAATCGTTCTGATGCTTTATATGCTTAGACTGAACACAAAATAACTCCTCTGCCTACTTAGTGAACTCAGCTTCTCTCATCTATAGTTCTATTGCTTTAAAAAAAAAAAAAGATGAGGTATCTCTCAAAGAAGACTTCAAGAAAAATAAACAGCAATGATTAACTTAGGTTACTTCTTGGTTGAGCACACACCTCTGCTGCAATCTCTGTTAAGACACTTCAAACTTTAGCTAACATAGCTAAAAATGAGAATATTGTTAAGTATTTTCTCACAATATCACAACTTTTAATGGGATAATATAGGTAATTCTATCAACTACCATTTCTCCTTTCAATACACCTAAGTTTGGTCCTCAAAACAATTTGAGTCCAAATGTTAAAGCACTGGCTGGAGGCACAAATACAGCACAACAGGAATTATGAAAGCTGCCTTGTACATTCCTGCTTTGCACTACAAACCCAATATGTAACTTCTTCCTATTCCAAAGTGGGACTCACCACCTCACCCCCAAAAACCTGTCAGCTTCCTGATGGCTGTGTGAAACGGGCAACAGTTCCCCTGACATTAGGTGTAACCCAAACGTCTCCCCTGTGAAGAAAAACAACTCATGGACCCCATTTCTAGACATGAATAGTATAGCCTTGAAGATATCTGTATGGAAACAGATCAAACTAAACTCATTTCAACACCACTGGTGTGTCATCATGATGTTCTCAGATCTTACTAATACTCTGCCATATTTCTTCCATGCTGCAAGGGAAAACAATTCTACGCCTCCGTACGATAGTCAGAGAATGTTCCCATCAGTCTGGAGTTCCAAGTACAAGAAGAAACTGAGAAATGCTTAATGTTTCTGCTGTAGTAAAATATTTAATGCAACAGGATTCCTTCCCAAAATAAGTACACATGTGTGAGTGTGCATGCTCTCGTGAAGTACTCACTTTCATCACTACTAAGATCAACTTCAGAGTTTTATTTCCAAAGGAGCTTCTACAGCAGCACGGTATAACAATTGCAGTATGTCACATCCAAACAGTCTCCCAAGAGATAATGGAACAAACATCAGAACTCACAGCTTGGGGGGGGCTATTTAATAGGTAAGTTTTTCAATACAAAAGTGCTATTATCACAGGTCCAATATGAGTGGCTTTTAGATCCAACATTCTGTACAAACATCACAGAAATACTGTCCTCCCGGTTTTTTTCCACTGCTTCATGAGCTAGAGAGACTTCATATCACTTCCCATTCATCTTCAAACTCATCAGGGTGAAGCAGAACAGAAGTGTCATTATTCTTCTGCAAACTATGGGAATGGCTAAAGGTCTTAGTGAGGCGCTGGAGAAGGGATCCTGAAGTACTGATCGCCCACAGTTCATCTAGAGGGGTCACTGCAAAGCATAAATTATCCATCTTTTAATTAAGGCAGCAGGTTCCAATTATAAGCGTTAAATAAATCATATTTGAATCTATTTTCCTGATCATACCCAGAAAAGCTTTTTACTGATGTGATAAAAAGCACCCTTGGTGAAACTTTCCCAGTCAAAGCAGCACTTAAGAGTACACAGCTCTTCTTGCTGTCAAAGTCAGACATCACAACGTTTTGGCCTATCACAGAGAACCCAACTTGCCTGTTAAACGTGACACATTTCCAGGAATCTTCTTCCAGTAGTCTCCTGCTGGATTCTTGTCAGTGATGCCGTATCGACGGGCCACATCCCCATTCGGACAGCGTGCCCAAACGGTCCTTGTACTTACAGCCAGCTGACAAGCCTGCAGGCCTAAAGGCAATTGGACACAGAGAGGGAATAATCACACTTACATACTTAATACACTTGCAAGGGAGTTTATTAAGAGGAGACAGCAAGCAACCTTTACATATTCTTATATGAATACTAGAGAAGAACTCCTTATTATCAAAGGGGCAAAGAAATGCCCAGTCTGAGAAAGGACTGGCAAGATGACAATTTTGGACTTGTTTCCTTAAACTGACTTTAGGAGAGCTGAACAAAGCAAATGCTACTTGAATCTGAGCTTCTGCCCCTGTGTAAGTAAGAAGGTCAGAAAGCAAAGCCATGAAGCACAAACGGCTTTTTAATTGCAGACATTGTGCTCCCTGCGTGTCTCGACCATAAGGATATCGCACTGTGGATATGGTTTGTTATGTGGCTATAGCCACAAGCAACAACCAGTCAGAGGATCTTCAAAACATATTTTCAGAGCCTCTGCTACATTTTATTACCACTCTGGGAATAATCCAACAGTTGCAACTTAAGTTGGTCTAAAGATGGTTAATGATATAGACATTGTGGACTGTTTCTTCCTCTTCACAAGAAAGCAAGTACTCCACAACTAGGTGCCATGCAGGGATGCAGTGAAAGAGGTGTTTAAAAGCAGTTAGTATCAACACACAGTCACTTAGAAAGAAACTGTTAAAATTCAATGTTATTTACAGGCAAGGCAAAATGGAATTATTTAACCTAGAATGCATCCGACACGCAGGATTAGTAGAAAGATGTGCAAAACAACACTGGGGTTTTGTTAGCCACATCTAGACAGAAACCCCACCTCATATCACATTTAAATAGAGACTTCCCACAGCACAGAAACCCCCTATTGCTTAGGGATAGTGTTTTAGTTCTAACTGAAAGGGAACTGTACCATTTCTTAACTCGGTGGCAGCAGCCCAAAAATCACACACAACAGAAATCCAACAAAATATCAGATTCCTCTTCAGTTAACTACTTAGTGCTTTTGAGTAAAACCAAGGCTCTCTTTGAAAGATAACCCTTATCACAAATGTTTCACTGTATTCCTAGAAGCGAGCACACTTGAGTGCTGAGAAAAAACACGTAAGCGCTGCTATACAATTGAAAAACCAGAAGGAAACCACCAGCAAACCAGCACCAGCAAACAAACCAACACTGAGAAAAGGGCAGGAAGAACAAAGATGCTTTTATGTTTACCTGGTATGTGTTCCCAGTCAGTGCCCACAGGCATTTCGTCTGTAATTCCAACTCGTACGTGGACGTTCCATTTGCTATCAATCGCCCACAACATCTGATCATTTGGACTTGAGTGAATGCTGACCAAGTTGATTCCCACTGGCTATAAAAATGAAGGACAGTATTTCAACTTTGCACCACTGTATCTTTGTCCTATTGTCTCACCTGCTCTTCACAGTACCACCCAAGAGAAGTAAAAGATTTACTAGACACTAAAGACTAAAGGAAGAAATGTAAATGACATTTTGGTTGTTATTACCAGTTTTCCAAAAAGTCACTCCTCTCCTGAACAGAAAAGGAACATGAATGAAGGTCTCCCAAAGTTACTGATATTTGTATTTATCTTTGGCATCTTAATATTAGTGTTTGCTTAGCCACTGTTGTTCCAGCCCGGTACAGCTTCAATTCCAAGTTGAGCTTCTGCCTTCCTGATAGCTTCCCTAACATAAACTAACTCTGTACTTTATTTCTAAACACATACAAGCAGTACATTTTTTACAGTCTGAGTGTTTCCACTTTGTGATGGAATGGTGATTTGCCTTCTTCGTGTACTCCATTCCACAGGAGCACAGTCATGGAAGCCACCACAGACCACTGTGGTACTGGAGTCCAGTTTTGGGCCTCTCTCTACAAGAAGCACATGGAGGTGCTGGAGAGGATCCAGAGGCAGCTACCAAGCCAGGAAAGGATTTGGAGCAAATCTCAGATGTGAGGAAGGGCTGAGGGATCTGGGGCTGTTGAGCCTGGAGAAAAGAAGGCTCAGGGGAGACCTTCTCACTCTACAACTACCTGAAAGGAAGCTGCAGCCAGGTGAGGATGGGTCTGTTCTCTCTGGTAACCAGCAATAGAACAAGAGCAAACGGCCTCAAGTTGCACCAGGGGAGGTTCAAGCTGGATGTGAGGAGGAATCTCTTTGCTGCCAGGGCTGTCAGGCATTGGAAGGGGCTGCCCAGGGAGCTGCAGGAGTCACCGTCCCTGGAGAAGTTTCAGAGCTGGGTGGATGTTGCACTGAGGGCAATGGACTGGTGGGTGGTAGGGCTGGGATGAAAGCTCGATATGCTTAAAGCTCTCTTCGAGCTGAAACCATTCTATGATTCTGTGGAGCTGCCACAGCTGCAGGAGAGCATCCACAACCACTCTCTGTGGGCAAACCCAATGAAACACTTCCCATTCTGTTCCCAGGCAAGTGTTTCTCTGCTTCTATGGAGATTTGCAGCAACAACCGCTCAAAATTGGTGTTACTGACCACAACATATTACACACATCAAAGTGGTGACTTTAGCACAATGTACCAGCCAACAGGTTTAGTGACTAAACATCCTGCCAAACACATACTTGAAATAAAATGCAAAACAGAAACAAGGGGAAAAAAAAAAGGTTTTGTCCACATCAGCCTAATGAAGGCACTGAAGAAGACAGCAAGATGCCCTGAAGTACATCACCTCCTCACAAGCACTGCATAAGCTGAATTTCCAGTGTGATCAACAGAAGAAAGAGCAGCTCTTTGCACATGCAAACCTGGGAATACAGAAGCATAACCTGCATGTGTGTACAAGCACACAGTGCAATCCCAGGTGGATCTTCTGTGTACATAACAGTGACTTGCTTTGGGTTTGCTTTTAAAATTCTGGTGCTAACGTGTCTGACCCAGCTATAACTGAGTTTGACCTGCACCACCAAATCCAGCCTGTTTCTTCAAGGGAGCTATGCAATTAATAGCTTGTGCAGACTGAATTACTGTCAGTAACAAGAGAGCTTCGTCTTCTTTTCATCCACTAATCTCCTCCTCCCTGCAATGTTCTTCCACCACATTTACCCATATCTCAGATTTAGGACTTTTTGCCACTCTTCCCCCATCTCCGTCGCACCATGTACTGCCAGTGTGCCTCTGCTCCACCTCTGCAATACACTACAGTCCTTCACAAACTGTGCCAAACAGCTTGTTATTGAACTGTTAGGATCTGGACACCTTGCACTCCACCCTTCTGCATGAGGATCCCATTCCTCCCTTCCTCTCTCATTTGTCCAGAAAAGAATAACCTGAGAAAGAACTGGAGGCGTAGTTCCATCCAGAAAGACTTACTGAGTGCTCACACCTCTTATGTAAGCCTGTGCATTACTACAGATCTGTAAGTAATGGAAGCTAGAAAAGCAGACAGAACACCTCCAAGGGTTGTATGAAAGGAGCTGCATGATGCTCAGTTATGTCGCTTCTGATACCACTGCAGGTCCAAGAGTAATCAAAGTAATTACCTCAACCCAATTCTACAGCAGTAACATATCTAAACAAAGGGAAACTATCAAGTTCAAAGGAATATCTCTATCAGCTTGGTCAGAAACCCTTCTCATTCTTTGTTTTTCAAGAAAGCTTCTGTTTCCTCTTTCAATTTCCCTACTTTGCTAGCTATTTCACTTTCAGCTTCTCTTCCTTTTCAGGCTACTTGGCTCTTTCTGATAAGACTTGCATCAATAAAACAAGTCTCCTACACACTCTCTCATCATAAAGGATCCAGGCAATACACTCGCAGCAGCATCCAATGCTCTTAACAGAAAAGACTCCACTCCACTGCAGCTTTCTGCTATGAAACAGATGGTAAAGGACACATCTGACAGGACAGACACTGACAAAACTACATACAGCTGCTTTTGTCACAAACCAGCGAGGAGACATTGGAAAAGAAGTACAGGCAATTCTTAGAGCCTGTAGCAGAAGGTTTTACCTCTGCTTTTACCCATGTTAAGTTATTTTTACCTAGAAAGCAGCCATCCACAATAAAAAGGTGTTCCCATGGCTACCACAGCAAGGTGGGTAAAATCAATTCTACATTTTCTAAATGTAATGTATCATTTTTTGGAACAACATCATCTCAGATATCCCTCATTGTCATTAAGTTTTAACTACCATAAGCACACTTGAAGTGTTTTATAATCTGTATAACAAGAAACAGATCTGTACAGCTGTAGTTAAACAGTATAGTTCTCCCAGAGCAGTAAAGAGAGATCTGTGCTGATTTCTGCATCTGCTAATAAGGTTTCTGAGACTGGTAACTATGAAAATTAAGAAATTATTTCAGCACAGGCTTTTCTCAGCTGGTTTAACTTCCAGTAGCACTCATGAGATTTATAAACCTTGACTGCAGAGTGTGTCATATTTGTAATTTACTGATGAGTTTAGAACTTTAAGGAGTCTCTCACCACTTTCTCAGCCTTCCTCCTCAGCTGCTGACACAACAAATGCTGTTTATAGGTTTATCCACAACACTCACTTCACCCACAAATTGTTAAAAGATATTAAGAAACAGTGTCTGTGCTAAACATATTTCAGTTATAAAGCTTCAGTGTAAGAACTTAGTTTAAACAACAATATCAAACAAAATACGAAGTAAAAACTAATGCAGTTCCCCCTCCCCCAACCTACTACTCAAAAGTTTCATCCTATTTGTAAGTACTTCAGTCACAGCTGAACTCAAAACACTGTGGTTCAACTTCTCTGTCAAGGAGGGAAGGACAAACACACACGCACACAAAAAATACATCAGAACATTTTCCACGTCACTTTTCAGGGGCACAGAGTCCTTTTATCAGCAAACTTGTACTATCTCTGTTCTGCTGCAAATATCCAGCATGACGAACACTAAACGTTAACGCTCTCCGTCTGCCCTTTTTAAAACAGCTTGGTGGCTGCAAGCAGCACAAACCTTCTCCTCACCTCCAAAAGACAAATCAGAAACACCTTTAGCAGGTCCAGGCTAGGTTGTAAGAAGGTCAGATCAGAGATACTTCTCACGCTGTTGAGTGTTATCTGTATATCAGACCAATCTCATTCTCCTGGCTAACTGATATCCAGACCCTAATAACTAATATAACAAAGAACACAACTTAGAGAAGCTGTCCCCTAACACAGGCCTATTTGCATATTATTTTATCAGCTCCATTTGTAGGAGGGTTGTGAAGCACTTTGAGATTACACAGAAAGAATAAGCAGCGCAAGAGCAGCGTTGACCAGAGTGTTTTGCACTCAGACTTTTGAGGAGAGCAGCTTACTAATTTAAGTGTGATCTTTCCTTTTCTTCAAAGAAGTTCAAGGCAACACACAACAGCAGGAAAGATGAATCTATGTTTAGTCTTCCTGGAAGCCGTGTGTTCTTCAGAACTGCTGCCATTGAATTGTCAGAAAAAGATGACTATTTATTGACTGAAAAACTGGAGCCCTATTTTGAACAACAACGTGACCCTTTCCACCACTTTCTGCCTTTAGTGAATAAACAGATGAGAGCCTTAATTAGATATCTCTAGTCTGTGGCTAGTACACCCAGGAAGAAAAAAGCAAAGCCCAGGAGTTAGTTCCTTGACCCCTCCTATGTTGGCTCTGCATGTTTTTTTTATTCCAAGGGTTGATGCCACAACACAGGGCATCAAACCACTGTCAAACAGGGAGGCTGTAATACACCATGTGAGTGTGTATTACAGAATCACAGCATCTTAAGGGCTGGAAGGGACCTGGAAAGCTCATCCAGGGCAACCTCTCCCTGCCATAGCAGCAGCACNCTGATGAGGTCACTCTTCAGTCTCTTCTCCAAGCTACAGAGCCCCAGCTCCCTCAGCCTCCTAATTCAATGTTGACGGCTCCCATGGGCCCACCAGTTATCCCATACTCAGTGTGGACTTGCTGGCATACTGAAGTTCTCTTTACTGATCACACACTGATCAGTACCCACTTTTGCTGGTCCCAATTTATTTAACAGAAGCTAAACTCCCAATTATAAATCTGTCAATTGAATCCAGCCTCCTATAGCTTTTAAAATGAAGCAAACTGAGATTGAGTCACACAAGAAATAATAAAAACTGCTCTGACCAGAGCTCACAACATGCAGGGGTAGCTTTAATGAAAATTAAATAAAACAGAAAGACCCTCTCAAACTTTTAGTTTATCCTAACACAAGTAAATATTATGACTGTCTCAAAAATCACTGTTTAAGAACTCCAATTCATTGGATACCTCAGGCCATCACTACCCACAAAGCACAGGAACAGTTCCACTGAAGCCAAGGCACTTGCTTCATCAATGAAGACATGTAACCTTTACTCATGAATTTTTACATCATTAGGGGTTTATTTTAAAATACAATAGTGCAGAAAACCTCTCCAATCTCAGTGATAATTGTAGTTACTTTATTTACCTAACTGAATGATTGTTAATCTGTCTGGGAAATCATTCAGGATAGAATTCTGTGTTAGCTAACCAAAATACGGGTAATACGGGTACATTGGAAAGGGGGCAAAAGTGAGGATGTTTCTGGTTTCAGTGTAAGCTGGTCTAGACAACAAGCAAACACATCACCTTGAAATCATATTTCCAAAGGATACGGAAGGCTCGTATACTCGGCTCTCTGGGTGTATCTCATTTTGTGCCCTTTTTGTGATCTGAAGCTGCTGGTGCTGATAGTAATTGCTATCTAATGTGACAGGCTACACACACGCTTTTCTGAACATGGAGATAGCAATGCCTTAAAACTAATAGCTGAAGGTTAAAACCCCAGAGAAGAAAAACACAGTGAAACAGTCACAGCAGTTTTTTTAACTAGCAACAAAATGAAAGACAATAAGAGTTTAACCAAGCAACAGAGCTGACGTGAGGCCAGCTTCAGGACAAATGCTGCAATTGCATTGGTCAGTAGCTAAAGCACCTATTCTGTAACTTGGGATTTCTGAAGGAAGGCGTGTCTATGAACAATAGAACTTAAACACTGTGGCACTCTAAATCAGCTCAGTAAAATACAATGCTACAAGAGCCTTCATCTTCTATACCCAGCAGGACAAGGGAGGTTCTGCTCCTCCTCTACTCTGTCCTGGTGAGGCCTCATCTGGAGTCTTGTGTCCAGTTCTGGGCTCCCCAGCTCCAGAGGGACAGGCAACTGCTGGAGAGAGGCCAGTGCAGGGCCACCAAAATGGTGGGAATCAGGAAGTAGGGGCAGCACTTTTCTCTGTTGTATCTGGTGACAGGACAAGGGGTAATCGAAGGAAGCTGTAACACGAAAAGTTTCATTTAAACATAAGGAGAAACTTCTTTGGTATTGAGGTGAGGGAGCCCTGGCCCAGGCTCCCCAGGGAGGGTGTGGAGGCTCCTGCTCTGGAGGGCTTCAAAACCCACCTGGACACGTTCCTGTGTGACCTGATCTAGGTGGGAGCTGCTTTGGCAGGGGATTGCGCTGGATGATCTCTAAAAGTCCCTCCCAATCCCCACTGTTCTGTGATTCTATGAAGACAGTCAGACTTGAACAATCATGCAGGCTACACATTAGAACAAACAGTTTTCAAGTAGTTCAAAAGTAGCATTTTCAACAGAAAAGTCCCTTCCTCTCCAAACAGCCAGTCCTTACAGATCATTCCAAACAAACCCATCCTCTCTTTCAGCCTTGATTTTGGTGCCTATCAGAAACATGCAATGACAAAATCTGACCTTGAGGAGTGCTCACCACTTCCTCCTGTACTTAAAACCACTTATGTAAAGCCAGCCTGTGTAACTACAGAAATCTCACTGAGAAATGCAGAGCACATGGCAGAGGAGGAAAACCCAGACTGTCATTAACTGTTCTGCAAGGTAAGCAGGAGTTAAAGGAGGAAAAGAAACAAAGATCACAGCAACACTTCTAATATATCCTCACAGCAAACCTCCTTGCACTGAATGCTGACAAAGAAAAAGGTATTGAAAAGAAATGAAATCCAACATGCATTGACTTTGCAGAATTAAAGATACATTTCCTAACTTTCCAACAGTATCTTTAACTAGCACTTGCTTTGTAGCTTTAACAACTTGTGAATGACAATGAAGGCAAGAACAGCTTTTTGAGGGCAGGGAAGGAGGAGGTGTGTGAGAGAAAAAAATTGTACCTCCTACATCAAAATTATGACATCAAGTTTAAAACTTAGAGATAATTACTAGGTTGTTTATGTGAAGAGTAGTAAATCAAAGCTGGTGAGGGGTCTGGAGAACAAGTCTGACAAGGAGCAGCTGAAGGAGCTGGGGGTGTTCCATCTGGAGAAGAGGAGGCTGAGGGGAGACAATCGCTCACCACAGCTACATGAAAGGAAGTTGTAGCAAGCTGGGGGACAAGACAAGGGGAAACAGCCTCAAGTTGCACCAGGGGAAGTTTAGATTGGACATGAGAAAGATCTTTTTCACTGAGAGGGTTGTTAAGACATTGGCACAGGCTGCTCAGGGAAGTGGTGGAGTCCTCATCCCTGCAGCTATTTAAGAGCTGTGTAGCTGAGGTGCTGAGGACCATGGGTTAGGGGTGGGCTTGGCAGGGTGAGGTTAATGGTTGATGATCTTAAAGATCTTTTCCAATCAAAATGATTCTATGATTCTAAATGTTTCTCTAACTCGAAATACACATACTGCAAGAGATCATTTAATGGCAAACTAAGTTAGATGCTACTGTTCTGCTGAGACTGTAGTCAGGTCAATAAAAGCTTTATACTGTAGCCAAATAGCAAATATTTCCTTGAACAAACCCCTTTTTCTCCACAGTTCAGACAAACTATATGGAGTCTAAACACATCTGTTGATTTAATAACATTGCTTTTTCAATCCTATTCTCTATGAAACTTGGTTACAAAAGAGCAAAGAGCAGCAACTTAGCAAGTGGCAATGAATAAAATGGTTTAATCTATTTTTACAGTAAGACTGATTGTTTACAAGCACTACCTGACTGGTCACTCACTACAAGTACTCGTCCTGATCTTTGTTTCCTTTAATCCTTTTAAATAAAGTTCTGCTTTATTTAAATAAAGTTCTGATAGATCCCTTCATATCATTCTGAGAAGGTGTTTCCTAGGGTGAGATTTTATGTCAAGCAGTACTTGCAGGAATTGTCTCTCAAGAGCAGATTTTCTCTGCATCTTTTTCAGAAGCTGACAAAAGTCAAAGCTGAAATGTCGAAAGAATTTTTTCTAAGATAAATCTTCAACTTCTGTGGACCTCTTAAAGCAACGGGATGATCTCAAACCTTTGATCAACTTCTACCCCATAATCACCAGAATTAGCCTTAGCGATGACATTAATTGTGTATCTTTGTAATTATTATTCCTGTAGGCCAGGAATGTAAAAAGCATGGCACCTTCATAAATACCCATGCCCACACAGACACACACTATACAGCATCTACATTAAGAATATTTCTATTTCCTGCTCCTTTTTTTGAAGTTAATTTTAATGTACAGGGAGACATGCTAAAGCAGATCACAATTTGATCCTTTCTGTTAACAATGGAATGAAGTTACTGCAGTAACAAATGAGAATAGCTTCAGTCTAGAGAAAAAAAAAAACCTCCAACCATACAGCTCCCCCAGAGCAAAGACTGAGAAAAATTATATTCACTGATTTTAGCATAAATAAAGTCTCATCAAAACTCCTCTCTCAGAATGCTTTTATGAAGTTGTGCAAAGATGGGTGCTGTACAACTGCAGCACTCCTTTAACCAGAAGTGACACCGCAAAAGCAGAGTCTGTAGCTGCTCACAAGTTGCTCATGAATCATGAGATCCGGGATGTAGCAGGTCATATTGGCTCTGACATTTACTAGGGAATGAAATAGCCATAGTTGGTTTTAAATTACGTTATTTGAGAACTTCTGTACTTGAAGCAAGTGAAAGGCAATTTTGATTTCCTTCTTCAAACAGAAAATGACAGAATCGGTCACAAGTATTTCTCACAGTACTTCTGCTGTTCTGAAGATAAAGCGATGCAGCATGAACTATGTCAAAGTCAATTAAGGAACAGGTAACAGTAAGGTGCTGCTAACAAGCAAATGTCCACTTTTGAGCCATCAGGTGTTATCCAAACACTAAGGTAGCATTTGGAAATCATTTTAAAGTCCACATATGTTCTTGTTTGCATTAAGCCTTGGTAGAAAACATGATTGTCTGCTCCTTCAGAACATTAAGGCCTTGTTTTAACGTGCTGGAATTGTCTCAAAATGAGGATGTAACCCACAAGTTTTTATCTTCCATGCAAACAGTGTTTGAATTCTTGCCCTTTTATATTGACTCATTAAATTTGCAATGTCAGGTGTTGGCAAGATAAGGAGAAAGAGAACGACACTGCTCTGTGTATCTGAAAGTTACAGTTCTGGAAGGCAACATCATCATCTAGCTGCCTCAGGAAGCTAATAGGAAATAATTTGATTTTCAACCTTGCTCACTAAAAGACTTTTTACCCCTGCTAAATACTGAACCCCAGCAAATCCCCATTTCTTGTAAACACCTTTCTATTGAGGAGTTTAATCTACTTCAGTGGAGAAGCAGAGAATGCACTTAGTACCAGTGTAGAGAAACAGCTTTTTGGGCTATTCTGGAGAGACAAACCCTTGCTAAGAAGATAATACACAAATTAATTCTTTCTCTTGACAAACTCATTTTAACAAGTTGACTCTTCTGCAGAATGACCACATTCCCAGCACAGAAGAACAAGTCTAAACAGTGCTGTGCCAACTGCTGGGATGCAAATCTGCTTTTTCATTTCCCTGTTTCCCTGCCCTCCTTTGCTGTTACACCCTGAGATTCACAGGAGATAACAATTGGCTGATGAGAGATGAGCAGAACTAAAAAGGAATGATGTAAAAACCAAATAAACTACTGCAACTCCACTGTCAGAGATTTACTTTTGTTTCTTAATTTGCCCTTTCAAAAGTACCATGCATTTCAAAATCTCCAAGAGAAATTCTGGAACATTATAACATGTAGATCAAGTGTGCAAACACATCCAGTGTCACTATGCTAGATCAGCAGACAGTTCAAAGTGACTTCATGCCAAGGAGCAAAGAATGAAATCAGTGGTCAGAGGTCAGCTCTGTTACAGCACTCCCAAACCACTGCACAGAAATTATGGCCATTTCGTAGTTTAACTTGCAAAGTATTAGAGGAGCAACAAAAACAAGCACTGAGGTTTAAAGAGAGACTTAAAAAGAAACCAGGCACTGGAGAAACATTTTCTATAGTCAGAAAAGATGCTCCCAGGGTACTTTAGGAGACTCCTTTTCACACTTTTCAAGTTCCTGCATTCCAAGAACAAAAGGGCTGCAACCAGTGGGTGATGAGGAAAGTCCCTAAATCCACGAACAGAACCCTGGCAAGCATCCCAGAATAACAAGGGTGAGAAAGAAGAGAGGCAGGCACTTCAGCACTGTGCCACTTGAGCAGGGCCTTCCCACACCCTCTGCTTTGTGCTGTCTGCCAGTCCAAGCTCCTAGCTAGCATGCAGCAGGTAAACGGGATATGGTTCAAGGCTGCGTTCTACTCTGTGCCAATAAAACTGCTGTGGTACAATAACAGTGCTTTCATTAAGGACAGAAAGGAAAACAAAAGTTGTTTGTAACACTGAGATGAATTTGTGCTACCTTAGGGTGGTAAGGCAGCATATTCAGAGCACATCATGCAGACTCAGGGGTTCAGGGAGGTTTTTTCCTTCTTTTATTCCCTTTTTTCATAATTCAAACACATGGGACAAAGTTTTAAGCTACACATTTAAAATCTAGCTTTACTGTTTCCCATGAGTGTTAAAATGAGTCTTTTTCAAATGCACAGAGCTAAACCACTGGGTTACAAACAATTGCAATCAACATCTTACCTGTATAGGTGGCTCAATCATTATCCATGCAGGAAGCATCAAACTTGGGTTAAGGGGCTGAGTTCCTACACGAAAATAAATGCCACCACTGGTGTCACAGGCCCAGACATGTTGATTTCCACAGGTCAAGCTGATCAGTTTTACAGCACCTAACAGCAAAGAGACTATTAGCAACCTGGCATTTTTCTTTCAAATTCAGCTAGTAATGAGAACTTGTATTTAGACTTGATTGTATTAAACTAACTTTAAACACAGTCACATAAAAATGAGCAAAAGTTAATGCAACTTGTGTAAGAAACAATAGAAATGACTGGATACCATGAGTAAGCCCAACAGGTAGTGTATGTGGAGTACTTCTCTTCCAAATCTAAAAATAAAAATGTTTTAGTCACAGGATACTGCACTTTCTAAAGTACACTAAAAATACACTATTAAAATAACTGAATCAAGTTGGGAAACATTCTGTGACAAATGTTATCGGTGCCTACACGAACTTTCACATGACCTAACGTGAACTTTTCTCTGTGGCAGGCCATGCTTGGAGACTTTTAAAAGGTGTTGATCTGCTGATACATTCAGCAAAGAACATTCCTAATGCTACCACAGCACTAAAATATAAGAGCATATGGATTATGCATTTCAGTGTTAACATGCCATGTCACATCTGTAAATCAATGGTTTTCCAATGGATTTATAGTCAACAGTGGACACATTTACTACACCTGTCTCCAAAGTACAGCAGTATTTTAACCCTATGTAAGTCAACACAATGAAAACAAAGCTGCCAAATCAGTATATTTTTGGAATTTGGGTGTGTTTAGTTCTGGTTTGGGAGGTTTTTTTGCATACTACACCATACCCATTAGTCTTGCTAATAATCAAAGACAGTAAGAGAAGCACATCTGACACTTCAGACTAAAAAACCTCCCAGAATGAAGAACTTTCAGCTGGAACTCATAAACATTCATGCTCATTTCAGAACAGCCTTGGGATGTAATATAACTCATCTTTTTATTTTTTTTTCTCTCAGTGTAGGGATAACACAGTGTTAAGTAATGGAAAACATGTTCTACAGAGGGACTCAATCAGTACAGATACACTACAGACGGAATGCTCTGGTTGGACTCCAAGCTGAAGACTCTAAAAATAAGCCTGGTTGATTGAACATGCCAGTGCTGCTTGGGATATCCCATTCTTGGTAACAGTTCTCTCTTCAATGACGTAAAACCTGGCAACAAATCCCTGTAAAGTGCACCAGATAGAGAATTCCTTGAAGAGGGGGATGCCATTTTATCCCACAGACTGCAACTTTGAAGCATTTGTTTCTGCAGAAGGCAATACTCCCTGCCATCAAGGCTTGCTGGCAGAAAGAACAGAGACCAACAGGACTACATAGCTTTACCTTTTAGCTGTCTGTAAGAGTAAACAGATTTTTTTCCTATCCAAAATTATTTAACTTTTTTAAACCTAAGAATTTAAATTAACTCATTTCACCCCCCAACTTCCTTTAATGATATGGCTTCGTATCAAAACCCAATGACAAAACTGCACGCAAAAAATCCTGCTGCTTGGGACAGAACATCTGAAATTACTTTCTTCTGCAGACAGGGGCTTGAGAGTCAGCTACAAAGTCAAACCTTAAAACCTCAATATTGCTTCTAACAAAGTATGAGCCAAAGTAATGGCTTTGTCACCCGATATCTCAGCTGTTGAAATGTTGTGATCCAAGCAAGCATCACATATCACCTACTCCGCATGGCTGGTATTATTTACGTCTACAGTACAATTTGATATTCAAAAAGGCAGCCCTTGTGTAAATGTTTTGGGGCTCCTCCCTCCTCCCACTTGCTGTTTTTACTCTGGGAGATGGTCACGCTAACCACATTCATCTACTGTTTAGAGAAAGTAGCATGATTCAGAGACATTGTTTTTTGTTGAAACCTAAAAGGTCATTCTGCTGTGTTTAAAAACCTTGACAGTGACAGGGGAACTCTAATAAAAATAATTTACTAGATACTACTCCCAGTACATTGTGTAAAGGCAAGAGGAAGATATTACCAACATAACATGAGTATTTCACCATCAATGCCGGCAACCCCATCACCTCCATATAGAATTCTGAACTGCCTTTTACTGCAACTTGCTCCTCAAATTACAGTGCTAATGTTTCAGGAGTAAACTTCAACATACACTTGAACAGTAACAATAGTTCTCCAATTTTCTCAGCTCCATTAGAACAAATAAAGGCTTTTACATTATAACCATGCTGAAATGAGTGTTACCAGCTGTATCAGTTACGGATGATGCAATTCTTGGGGCATAACTTTTCCTTGACAGGATTCTAATGAAACTGTGATCACTCTGTTAAAGTGTTCAACCACAAAATTCACGCTGTTATGTTTGGAACTACCCAGGACCACACAATTATGGTTACACTGTAAGTACAAGGACTAGTTAAAACTACTGGTACACCTGCACAGCACTGTGTCAGCCCAAGCTACCTCAGACTGACAAACTGTAAGAAACCCATACACATATAAAGTGTCTTGCAAATGGTGGACATGCTGTCTCCAGCAAAAGGCTAAATGAAACACTGGTTGAAAGCCACAGTTGTTCCTGATGTTTTACAGTTCTCTGCTGTGAGGCCTATTATTGTAAGGTTCTGTTTAATCCAGTAAACATAATATTCTGCATCAGTAAACCAAAAGATTCTTCTGAAGGAAAATACTGCCTGCCTGCTAAGGGAGTATGAAATCATCTACTCAACACAAATGACATACCTAGTTGAGTGAGATCCAGTTTTGTCCAGTGCATCCCTGTTGGACAGCTAGATGAAAGTGTTCTGATAAATATTTGCCCAAGACTATCCAAACCCCAAATGGCATCCTGGCAGGCAGAGTAGTGCACCATCTCAGTCTCTGGTGGCAGCTGCACCGTAGAAGGACGAAACTGAGGATTCTGATCACTGACGCAAAACAGATCCTTGTTGCTTTGGCACAGCCACAGAAAGCTCCCTAAGGAAAGGACATTTCTGTTATTGAAGTAATTCCTCATCCACTCTGAGCAAGCTTATACATCTACTTCTAAAAATATGATCAGTACACTTGAAGACAAAACTAAAGCTTCCTGGCTATGTTTGTAGGGCAATGTTTTGAAGTAGAAAAACACATCCTAAGTCCTTATTTAGACACCTAAACACTCCCTTTCTCAAATCAAGTTGTAACTAATCTTAAGAATCTATGAAAGAAGGTACATATCAGTGCACTACTGCTTCTTCTTTTGCTCTTCTTTATCCTTCCTAACTGCCTTTGAAAAAACAGCATTCTTTTTCAGTCTCAAATCAAACGTTTTTGCCAACAAAGCCAGGATACCTGGGTAATGCAATTCCTAACCACTGCAACTAGCATTTTAACCCCCTACCAATGAAATGTGCAATTCTGCTGCAATAAGTGCACTGACAGGAGAAGTACTTGGTTAGTACAGGCATTCCAAGATTTCATAGTACAAATTCTTGCAATTCCTGCTGTGGTAATTTAGGAAGTTACCACTCCTAAAGGCCTGCCCATTTCTCTGGTGCCACTCCATAGCAAAGGTGGCAGAGTCAATATATTTCTCTTCATCTCCAGTAGTTTTACAGATGTATTTCCACTTTACTTCAAATATTTTACATCCCTGCATACAGAAAACTAAGATCAAATCTGAAGTAATTCAAGACATTTATTTACTTACACCATCAATACCACTCTGTTTAAAAAACAGGCACTATATGCCTGCATTGTTGATTCACTGACCTTCTTTAGAGGAAGCTGTGGAAGCCAACACAAAAACCCATTTAGTGGCTGAAGCAGTACCCCGAGGCACGATATTATTCCAATAAGTGCCTTGAAAGAAAAGACTGGTATTAGTAGGAAACTTTCTTTAAATTAGAATCTCTTTTAATTTAAAATGTTACCATTTAAAATAAATTCTACTGCAATCAGTTATTAAATACATTCTAGACAAGGCTGTGTAAATCTTTCAAGAAACTATGGAGAGGTGGGCCTCTTCCTGACATGTATGTACATGTAGGTACACACAGGACACTGGGAATACAGAAAAGAAGAGAGAAGATGAATGGTCTTCTACAGGAGCCCAATTTGGTGATGAGGTTCAACAGGCATGAAAGAAATGTACCAAATTAAAATCCTATTTTGAGAAATATCAAGGAATTGCTTTAAAATCATATAACGGTAGGGTTGGAAAAGACTTTTACAGATCATCCAGTCCAACCCCCCTGCCAAAGTAGGTCCCACCTAGATCAGGTCACATAGGAACGTGTTCAGGCAGGTCTTGAAGACCTCCAAGGAAGGAGCCTCCACACCCTCCCTGGGCAGCCTGGGCCAGGGCTCCCTCACCTCAGACTGAAAGAGTTTTTTCTTATATTTAAGTGGAACTTTTTGTGTTCCAGCTTCATCCCATCACCATCCCATTACTTCAGTTTTTTCGCTATTACCATTGTAGAACCATAATACTCCTGTGTTGCATAGTCACATTGACCATGAACCAGAATCCAGACACAACAGCTTAAGATTGCCTTCTCACCCAGACATTGAGGACAACTCCTCCAATAAAAATACTCCCCTTGAAACTGGAAAATATTTAAAACCAAGTGCCAAGGAATCAATTAAATTTTTAAACACAGAGCTGTTTGTTAAAGCTGCCCTGGGTCACTGTGGATAATTTTTGTGGTGACAGTTACTTTCTCCTCTTTATTTTTCATCACTTATAAGCTTTAGATGTCAAAGCACACCAACCTACTAAGTTTCCCTTTGCCACGTGGAATTCATTTTTGCCAGAAGAGATCCAGACTCCGCTGCCATTAACTCCAAGGAGGCTGGGTTGACACTGAAGCTGCTGGGACCAAAATGCCATTCGCAGTTTATCAGCCACCTTCTCCACAGGTGCCTGAGCTGCTGTTGCCACTGTGTGAGTTGCTTGGATTATTGTCTGGAATAAGCTGCACTGGTCAAACACTACGTAATCAGTGATGCTTACCTGGAACAAAATGAAAAGCATTCTTGATAATTAGTTAAGCTTTTGGGTGAACAACAGAGTTCTCCATCAGAAGCTTGTGTATGTGTGTGTGTCTGTGCTCCGTGTACAGGAAATGTACCAAGACTTTAGAAACCTTCAAAGTGTACCAAAGGGAAAAATAAACTTGATAAATTTTGAATAAGTGAGGGTCATGATAAACCAGAACCAGTATTAAACATCAGTTTACAACTCTCTCCTACTCTACAGTCCCCTTTGAATTCTGCACTTGAAGAAAGCCTCTTGTTTTGGGACAACTCTTCTCTCTCCCTAAAAGCATGTCAAAACATTGCAAATGAACTTTTCAGTTACCCAAAGGAAGAGAGAAACTTGCATAGCATAGTGATTTAAAAATCACATCACAAAAGCTTGTATCTAACACTCCTTTACAAAAGCCACCTCATGGGCACTTTAATTCATATGGCAGGAGGAAGCCTAAATGAGCAATTGCCCAAGTTCGGTCATGAACAACTTGGTTGGCAACACTCTGGGGTATTCCTAGAAAAGAAGGAGATGCCTTTAAAGCACAAAAGGAAAGTTAACCAATAATCTCCAAGTTAAGCTATACATAATGCCTGCATGCAAGACGAGACTACATATGCCCATAAACTGAAATTATTTTAACTTAGATAGACATATAGACAAAGAAATGTATATATTTTACAACAGTGTAGCTGGTTCTGTATTCCTTTGTCCCCCACACCTATCTCTGGGGAAAATAAGAAAAGCTGGGATGCATAATCAAAGCATTTTTGCAAGGTTACTTACTATTTATTTCATTTAGCTAATGAAAAGGATGGATATTTGTGATGGGTTTGTGTGGAGCCACTAATCCTTGGTAACAGGGGGAGGGGGCTGCCCCTGTAAACCAGCTCTAGGTTTGGACCCAACTTTGGCCTGGCTGGGCCAATCTGGCACCTCTGCCAGCACTACTTAAGAAACGAAATTTGTAGTGTGTAGGGGGAAGTGGAAGAATAGGGGAAGATGGAAGCAACCACACGGACCTTGCAGTCTGAGGAGGAAGGGAAGAGCAGCCCTGGACCAGAGACTCCCCTGTAGCCCACAGTGAGAGTGCAGCTGTGCTCCTGTGAGTCATGGAGGGCAATGGCAGGGCTAATGGTTGCCAGCAGCTCCAACAGGACCCTATGCCAAAGGGGTGAGTGTTTTGGACCCCAACCCAGAGGAAGCAGAGAGGAGCTGCGGCCCTCAGGACAGATGCACAGCAGCCTGCGCAGGGCTGCCCAGCATTCAGAGGGGCAGGTGGTAACAATAAAAGGATCAGGATCCTGAGCCCTGGGAGAGGAGGGAGCCCGGGGAAAGGGGATCTTAAAGGAGCTGGTTGCACTTTCCACCATTCACCCTGCCCTCTGTTGTTTTTTGTTGGGTATTTGCTGTTTGTTATGGTTTTGGTTGGTGGTGAATTAAATGCAGTTTTGTTTTCTTCCCCAATTTGAGCAGTCTTGTCTGTTTTGCTCAGGACCATGAGTGGTCAGTGAGCCTTCCCTGTCCTTAGGGGATTCCAAATGCTCATAAGTTTCCTTATGCCCGATCACGATCCTTTGTTCCTGAATGAGCCTAAGCCATGACAGTGCTGGAAGACAAGAGACTGCGTTCAGCAATTGGAAGGGAACTCTGTCTAAACAGCATGGCTTATTGTCAATGTTAAGGTACCAAGCCACATGCATCATTGATATGACCTTGTAGAACATTTATGTTCTTGAAAGCTGCTGTGCTGCTGCTCTGGGATGATGACAGGGTGGGTTTTTTCCTTTATGGCAGACATGAAAAGGAATTTCAGTGGCAGCCACACTGTGGTTTCATATATTGGCTAGAGTGCAGTAATATATCAAACAACTCATTTGATTTTATCTTAGAAGCTCAGGGAAAAACAATGCAAATAATAACCCCATCCTCTTAGTAAAAGATTAAACTGAAAGCAAAATTTGAAAATGCCTACTTGCCACCAATGGTTATCGTCTCCTTGTGGCTTCTTTGAAACTATACCAGTTCTGAACCACAGGTTTCCGTGGATATCCAAAGCCCATAGTGTCTGCTGATCTCCAAGGGTTATGCACACTGGTTCCAAAGCCTGCATTTCACTGGAAATGCAAACAAGTTGAAAAATTAAAACCCCTTAATTCATTATTTGTGCTTACGGTGTTTTAAGGAAGCTGTTGCAATGCTAATAGCAGTTCAAGATGATCACACTCAGTGTGGCCAAGTTCAACACCACACTTGATTGCAAATTGTCAGTTATTCAGTAATTCGAATTTTATTAGTTTACAGAAGTAAAAACCATGGGACAACTCCAACAAAAGAAATCCTTCAATGATCGCTTGAGATTTGAAAGTCGGCTACATAGTGATGAAACGAAACAAAATCTCGTTTGTTCAGTAAGAAATAGAGTTGTGTTCTTCAAGTTTTTGACAAAGCAGCTTCATAAATTCATTTCCTCCAATTTCCTTGACCTATTCTGAGAATTCTAGTAGTTCAGGGGCCATAAACAGAAAACTCAACCTAATAATATGGCAAAGACAAATGCTGAGTTCAGGACTAGACGTTTCCTGTATAAGTACACAAATTTCAAGTTCAGAAAGTCAACAGAATCAAGTGATCATATCAGATATTGAAAAGGTAGACAACAATGCTCTTTCTTTCAGAGCAACTTTCTCAACAATTTGAGAACAAACAGGTGTTGCTTTCTGCAATTTTAACACAAAGCCCAAGAACATGAAGTGTCCCTAAGGTGTAGGTCAAGCAGGTATTTCCATTAAACAAACTAATTGCAGTACATGCAAATTTCAGACTTGAACAAGGCACTGAATATTTCCTTAGCCTTTTAAAATATCAGGCTGGGAGGTGTCATGAGGTAAAACTTCACAACAGGATAGTCAGGAGAAGATTTTAAAAAAAGAACAAATCATATGACAAGAACTGGAATTTCTTCCTATACTTCCTTCAGGCTGATGTCACAAGACAGACTATATTCCAGAGTTTCAAAGCCAGCAGTACACAGTCAGTGCTTTTAACTTTATCACAAACTAACCACTGCGAGCACAGAACGAACCACAAAGCTAAATACCCATTACTCATAATATTTATAAAAATCTGTGACTGAGAAGAGGACAAAGATTATTGAGCTGTGGGGACAATCAAGAAAATGCTGAGATTTCATCTCAGAATAAAATCACTCAAATATCCATAGAGCTCATTATGTCACAGATTAAAGAAACAATATTCAATTTAAAAAGTTGTACTGATAGATATTATAAATTGTTCTCACTTTCTGAAGCTTGCTTTAACTGCTACCACTCCCATTTAGAGCAACTTCTTTCCTTCCATAACAGTTATTCATCAGACAGAAACATCAGTCTATGTCCAAACACTAAAGGATATAGATGTACACACATACACACACACATATATATGTATACAGATGAGTCGAGGTAACACTTTATCAAACATCAAGGAGTTCTGTCACAGAAAACAGTTCTTTTTGTCATTCCTGTCCCATCACAGTGTCGGTACCTGACAATATCACTCTTCCATTGCTCTCCTTCGGGACAAAAGCTGCGCACTCCCTCCCGGTAGAGCAGGGCCCGCTGCTCACTCAGTGCCCACACAACATTGTCTCTGGAGGTGACCTGCGACAGTGGATAAGGGCAGTCAACCTTTACTGCTCGGGCACAAGGACGATCCACACTCAGGCCTAGGAATCAAAACACGAGGATTGCTTTACAAACTTTGCTTTTTTGCAACTTAGACACACAGATACTCAACAAAACAAAGTGAGGGCCAGGGGGGAATATCCCCGACGTGCAAACACTCTTCGTTTGATCCCTCTTTCCTTGACTGACTGTTTTTTTCAACAAACTACTAATTATTTCCTCTAAGATAGCTGAATTTACATTCTAAGGAACAAAACACTGTGTATCCTTATCTTGCATGTAAGTCCTGTTCTGTCATTTCTGTTCCTTTTCTCCCTCTAGTGTCAGTACCGGGAACGGCCATTTATTGGACTGGATTGGACTTTTAAGAAGCATCAAAGGGAAAGGCAGTAAAGGAAGGATTTTTGCCCAAAACATGCCAGGGAAAGAAGCAACTTGATCTGGATAAGGGCAGCAGAACTATTTAAAAAGCATGTCACAGTGTGTAGTACAGAAAGGAGAGAGGTTCTGGTAGATTTACAGGTAGTTCACGTTTATACAAAGAATGTGGAACACATCATCTTCACAGTTACACTGGAGCTTGATTTACACAGCTACACGTGAAACAGCTCAAGAGACAACTTTTGCTCAGTCTTCTCAAGCTGCCAAAGTTAGTATGAACAGACTCGTCTGTATGGTATCCCAATAACAGAAGAACATTAATTTCTCTCAGCACACACTTTTGTTGGATAAGTTCGACATGACAGTGGAGGGAATGAAAAGATCCTGGAGAAACAACTTTCATTGGTTGCCTCACATTAACAAGACAGATACACTCAGAATTCATTTCTGGCATCAAAGACAAATCTAGAAGCCAAAGAAGAACAGAATTTATCTCTCACAGACGAGAAAAATATTGGTTCAAAGCTCCAGAGCACAGTGTAACTGACAATGTAAGTTCATTCTTTTATCACCAATATCCACGCTTATGGGCAACATGCACGTGACTGAGCAGGCCACTTGATTTCTCTGTAACTACTACACTCAATTAAAAGAAAGTAATATCTTTGGAAGACTGCTGCATATTTCAACAGTTTCCTTAATCTGCAATCTTTTTCCATTTATCTGCCTCCACCTCATATATGTCCCATGTCATAAATTGCCTATAGTGTATGTATGCCACTTGGCACAAAAAATAAATAAGTGGCCATGAACTGGCTTTTACAGATCCTGATTACACAGAATCTCACAACTGTTTCCAAGTCTTCTGCAAGATAAAAAGCCTTCCTTATCTTCAGGCTGTGGAGAAAAATTGTGATCATTCCACAGACTTGGCCTCTAATAATCTTAGCCCACAAAATTCAGAAAGCCTGCAATGAATTGTGGTACCTGTTTGCAGATACAGATCTCCATTTGTTCTGATAATCCAGGCGGTGTCATCACTTAATGCTACAAACACAGCCTGAGGTAAAGCCTCATACCAGTGACGTTTTCCTTTGATAGTTACTTTTCCACAAGCAAATGCTTTGTTAGTCTTCTGTTCAATCTTCCAGAGAAGAGCCCCTGTGTGAGGAGTTAAGAGAGAACATAAGATCACTTGGCAATTACTGTAACAGAGCCAGCTGACTTGTCCTAGTTACACCTAAACTAATGTGAGGGGAAAGGCAAACCAGTAGCATTAAAATATTGCAAGACTTAAAAATACTTTTCTTTTTCCTTCCAAAAATCAAGATCAGAACAGTGGCCAGCTGCTCTAAGAATTGCTGAAATGCATTTATCATTAGAGTATGAGCAATTTTTAAATGTCCAAATGCAACTCACTTCTCCTGAGTGATACACTGAAAACTAACAAACAAAGCAAGTTCCAGGTCAGGGCCAAAAAAGCCTACCATTATGAAAGTGACTTCCCAGTTTGGTACACCTTCAGTACTTCAGGAAAAGGGGTTAACTGTAGTACTTTCACCTCTTACAAATACTAGTAGTAAATCATAACTTTTATGGACAAGTCCCGAGTGACGAGCACATGAAGAGGTGTGCTGTCCCACGTGGCACTGGGTAGTGCTATTACCTGCACATTACACAGCAGGTCATAAGCAGATAAAGCTCAGAAGTGTAACTGCACACAAGACTACCTTGAGAAGTTTTTCCCCTCACTTGAATTAACAAGAAGAGCTCAGAAAAATAAAACTAAGTGGAATTTCAGAGTTAATTGCTGACTGGCATCCATGCTGGTTGTACCAGAGCAGTATGGTGTCACATTGTATAATTATTCAGAGGAAATTAAAGTAGCATTTGATTCCATTTTGACATTTGTGGTTAACATGCTCTTGTGTTGATATATCCACAGGAAAATGTGGAAACTAGAAATGTGCATGGATTCAATTAAAAACCATGTGGAGTCCTGCAATTGAGGGACAATAAACACAGAGAAATAACCTTTTGCCCGACAAATCTGAGCTACCAGCAGTCTGAAACTACCAAGGGCAAATGTCAGACATGTCAGCCTGTTCTTTTCCCTTTTCTGCAGGCATCTACTTAAGGACAAAACCCTGAGTGGGACAAAGCAATGACCTCATGTAGTACAGCTACTCCTGCATCTTTCTGTGCATAACAAAGCTCAACTTGGTAACAGAATATTTTTTATGTTTTTTTCCCCCACAGAGAGAAGAAAGACTGACAGGTGCTTTTAGAGATGGCAGGAGAAGAAAAGTAGTGGCAAAGCAGGAGGCTAAGTAAGGAAAACACTTTGAAACTTTGATTTTCACATCAGTCTTAGAACAATTTGGAAGGTCAAAAGTGACATGTTTGGAACCAAAACTTCTTTTCTTTTAACCCAACATAATCTTCAAACATATAGAACAAATTAATATGCAAATGCACCCAAAATTAAGCTGGTTTTTTCTTTAATATAAAAAAAGAAATCAACAAATCAACCTACACACAAAAGCAAATCTACAACAAGAATTGTACATTTGCAAATTGTAAAGCAGTTCTGTATGAAAACCCAAGGTTTTGTACACACAAAGACCTCCTCATTCATCTCTGTATACCACCTCACTACTGCTTCTTAAGTTCACTTTAACTTGGACATCACAGGTTGAAAAGTTTCCCAAAATGCAACATGAACATGTTAAAAGACAGCCACTCACTCTAGAACACTATACATAGAGGTACTGAAGATGCAGTTATCATCCTGTGTGCTTACTGAAAAAAAACCTAAACCCCAATATGTTCCTTTGACATGAAGTAAGCCCCATAAAACCAAATCACAGAATGACAGAAGCTCAAGCGCTCGAAGGGACCTGGAAAGCTCATCCAGTGCAACCCCCCTGCCAGAGCAGCAGCACCTAGAGCAGGGCACACAGGGACTCATCCAGCTGGGTTGGAATGTCTCCAGAGAAGGAGCCTCCACAGCCCATCTGGGCAGCCCCTGCCAGTGCTCCCTCACCTCCACGGGGAAGAAGTTTTTCCTTGTATTTCTCTGGAACCTCTTCTGTTCCAGCTTGTGCCCATTGCCCCTTGTCCTGTCATTGGCCATCACTGAGGCTCCAGCCTCCTCACACCCACCCTGTATGGATTTGTAAACATGAATGAGGTCACCCCTCAGCCTCCTCCAAGCTGCAGAGCCCCAGCTCCTTCAGCCTTTCATCACAAGGGAGATGCTCCACTCCATCACCTTTGTGTCCCTGCACTGAACTCTCTCCAGCAGCTCCCTGTCCTTCTGCAACTGAGGGGCCCAAAACTGGACACTATTCCAGATGTGGTCTCATGAGGGCAGAGTAGAGGGGGTAGAGAATCTCTTTCCACCTACTGCCCACAGCCCTTCTCATCCACCCCAGGATGCCATTGGCCTTCTTGCCCACGAGGGCACACTGCTGGCTCATGCTCATCCTGCTGCCCACCAGCATCCCAGGTCCCTTTCCCCTGTACCACTCTCTAAGAGTCCATTCCCCAACCTGTACTGGTACATGGCGTTGTTCTTTCCCAGACTCTACACTTGCCCTTGTTGAATTTCATTAGATTTCTCTGTGCCCAACCCTCTAGCCTGTCCAGGTCTCTGTGAATGACAGCACAACCTTCTGGGGTATCAGTCACTCCCCAGTTTCCCAACAATAAAAAGCCTCCATGGAAGTTACATCAGTACTGAACTGTAGTGGTGATGTCAGACAAGTTTCACCTGATTAAGTAACAGTCAATATTAAAAATAAAGAAGAAAGCAAAGAAAATGCACCAAACTTGGCAAGTTTTGTATTTATGATGTGACAGGGACGCAAAAACAACCAACCTGAGGGTGAAACTGCCACCTGCTGAACACCATCCTCAAACTTCTGCCAGCGCAGGCCGGCGGCGGGCAGCGCGCTGCAGTACAGGCTGCCTCTGTAGTCCAGGCACCAAATGTACTTCTCGGAGACAACCAGGCTGAGGATGCCATAACCAGGGCCAGAGTATCCCATCCAGCTCTCTGCAAACTAAAAACTGGAGAGTCAGAACAGCGTCAGGTGGCTTCAAATCTGCACAAGAAAATGGGCTATATAAGTACAGCAGTTTATAGAATCACACAATGGTGTTGGTTGGAAGGGACCTTTAGAGATCATCCAGTCCAACTCCATGCAGAAGCAGCTCCCACCTAGATCAGGTCACGCAGGAACGTGTCCAGGTGGGGTTTGAAGCCCTCCAGAGCAGGAGCCTCCACACCCTCCCTGGGCAGCCTGGGCCAGGGCTCCCTCACTGAAACACTGAAANATCTTGGTGTCCCTGCACTGGCCTCTCTCCAGCAGTTGCCTGTCCCTCTTGAGCTGGGGAGCCCAGAACTGGACACAGGACTCCAGATGAGGCCTCATCAGGATAGAGAGGGAGGAGGACCTCCCTCAACCTGCTGCCCACACTCTTCTGGATGCATCCCATATTTTGCTTTAAAAAAAGCTAAGCTTCAGGTTCTTAAGTACTTTAATCAATGAATAAATTTGCCTGTGTAAAATAAAACTACATCTGTCAGTGTTCTCTAAGATAGTCCATACTGTGAAGTAAGACTGCTAGAACAAAAGGTTTAGCAAAACAACCAGCCCTCTACAGTGCCATCTACCTTCCAAAAGCAGAAAATTTTCTCTTAATAAAAAGACCACACACTAAAGCAATCAGCAGATGCAAAAAGGAATACATCAAAATGTACAGTCTGTCTGGAGTCCAGGAAGCTATTTGGCTATGAAGTGATGAATACAGTGAACAGCAAGAGTGCAGAAGGTGCTAAATATCCAACTCCAGTACCCTGTATTACGGTACAGGAGGTGTTTATTGCAGCTTTTCTAAACTTTCCAGAGTCTAAGAATATCATGATCTGAAAGTAAATCTTTCACTTTGAGCTGCAGTTGTTACTAGACAGAACACTGCCAACTTCACACTTCAACCTTCATCAACAACTATTTGGTTCATCTCAATACAAAGCTGTTCCAGATTTAAAAAGGGACAAAACTTCCAACATAGAGGAGCTGTATTTCCTTTTTAAGGTTTCTGCTAAAACTCCCAGTGATTTTGGCCATTTTGCAGGCTTTACAATTCATGTTAGTACCTCTTTTCTAGATTCTGTAAGAGAATTAATATTTCTGGAAATGTTCACCCACAAAATAACAATGAAAGAAAGAGGGATAACAGAAAAAGATCAGCATTCTAAACAGTATTAACTGTTGTCTAGGGCACACAGAAAGACTAATCCTTATTCTGAGTATTTACAGGTGAAATGATCCTTAAGCAGGGCCCAGCCACATGAGGTAATTACTATTCACTTCCCATGAAGCCAGCTGAAGTTGGGAACAGCATCGTGCAGAATTTGGGCTACTGGTTTTACTGTTCACTCTCCCTTAATGGATGGATTTATGATAGCATTCTGGTGGGCTGGGCATAAAACTGCCTGTGCAGCTTTTTCACCTTGTAAGCACACATCAAAGCACTCTGAAGTCAGACACACCACGTTTCACAGGAGTTACACCACATATGGCTTTATGCTTTACTTGTTTAGCCCAACCGAGGAAGAAGGAAAATGCTTTCCTCAATAAGGATAGTAATTACATTATTTTTTTCTTTTGAAGTGCTGCACTTATGTATTTTAACTAAGTTGAAAACACATACCTGATCAGATTTTAACAGCACCATTTCATCTAGGCTCGTCTTGGTCACATCCTGGGAACCAGGCCCAGCACTAACGTCAGGCATACTAGTCTCTGAGGATGAATATGGCAATCCGTGTCCATAAATATCCTCTTCATCACTGGAGGCAGATTTCTCAGCCTTACTTTCATGAGTGTCTGTTGCCCATTCAGCAGTGCTAGCACCAGATTTAGCTTTGATTGCGCTTTCAAGATTCCATCCAGAAATGGAAGTGTTATCTGAACAAACATCGTTAGAGATGTCGAAGTGGAGCACAGAAGGATCTGCCAGAGCGCTGTGTATTAGAGAGAGCTGCTGCTGCTCTTCCCTACCAGTTTCAGCACTTTCCTTTGGTGTCAGCGATGTCTGGACACCAGGTACACTCTCACATTCCAAAAACATTTGGTCTGTAAGGTCAGGTTCTTCAAAAGATTTTACAGTATCCTGCAGCTTCATTTCATCTAAATTGTCGTGTATTTCACACAAGGTGGGAAAGTCCTGCTCCTCCTCTTGGCTCAGCTTTCCCAGGCAGCATCCATTGCTTGCAGAAACCACACTACCATTACCTTCAGCATCAACACTGCTTGTCAAGTCTTTTGTGAGGATTAGAGGAGACACAGATGTCACAGTATCTGTAACAGCTGAAGTACCCATGCCACTGTCACTGTTTGGAAGCTTCTGTAAATCAACCATATCTCCATTTTCCTCACTAATTAGTATAGTCACAGACTCAGGAGACTGTAAGACACTGAAAGTTTCTGAACCATTATCTTCTTGCAAGATTGTATGGGACTCCACACTGAACATGCTTTCCTGGTCTGGAGATCCAGTACTCAAGCGATCAATGCTGCCACTCATTAGGCTGGAAGTGATGGAAAAGGAGTCTGCATTCAACGAATGGGGACTGTCACCAGAAAGCTGCCGCTCATAGATCGGTGTACCTTCCAGAGAGCTGTGGCTTTTCCTGGTCCCACTTTCTGTTCTCACAAAAGAAAGGGTAGAGGGAATAGTATTAATAAAATCTATTACACGTAGATGCAAAGTAAGAAATCAAAATCTTTTTATTACTGGGAGAAAGAGAGAGTTACATCTAAGTTTTGACTTACATATAAAGCCAAAACAATCTTCATAGAAAACATTTTAAAGTTGTAATACCAACATAGTAAACAACTAGAATAATCAAGTACTCACATCATTTTAACAAACTAGAAAGCACAGCAAGACAGACACCATCAAATACTCTAAATAGGGTAAGCATTACACAGTTATAACTGGAAGCAGAATGTGCACTGTATTACCATTAACTCGTGCATTAACTCACAGCTTTAAGCATGTTTGTATAAAGCAAAGTTAAAAGAATGAACCAAACAGATAATAAACCAATAACAATAAGCCAAAATAAAATAAACCAAATCAATGTATCGCTTTTAAAATAGGTTTTCATCTTAAAAACAAATGGCCCACCACGACCACTCAAATATCTTAAGAGCATGACAACACAATACAAACAAAGCATGTCAAACACACGCTCTCTGATGGGAAACATCCAAAGGGACGTGTTCTAATCATGAGCAGTGGCAGGGACAGTTCTGCTAGACTTACCTTGTTTCTTCTTTTTTTTCTTTTTCACTTTAATTGGCTTTACAATGAGTTCTTGATCAAAATCTTCAGAGCTGATTGTGCTGAACCGCTGTGAGGAAAGGTGACTTTCTCTCTGAGCTTCTGAAAGTTGGTCTGCACACATCATAAAGCTAGAGCCACTGTCCACAGAATTTATTGAACTGCTCCTGCTTCTTGATTCACTTACCACAGAGCAGCCCCTTCTTCTTGCTTCATTGCTCAAGTCTCCTACTCTATCAAAACTTGTCTCCGATAGTGTTGGAGTTTCCAGATCGTTCTTCACCACAGAGTCAGAGTCACTTTTATCACCAATAACTGAAGGGGAAGTAACCATTTTTTTATCTGTTTCCACCAAAGGGCTAGATGATGCAGGTGCAGCTACTGACAATGGGGTCAGCACTTGAGGACTTGTATCTGTTAAAGAATTTGGCAATTTTGAATTCCCATCTGAAACTGACCAAAAGAAAAACAAAAATAGTGAGTAGGAGCATAGTTCTTGCAGAGTATAGAAAGAAAAGCAGCTTTATGCAATGGAAAAATGTTCTATCCAAGTTCACAACATTTCAAACATAAATATGCACACGTACACAATGTAAACTTCATGTACGTATATCCACACTAAATCACTTTAGTGAAATCCATCCCCCAAAGCCTGTATCAAGCTTCTATCAGCAAGATTCTGAACTTATGTTAATGTGTGATTGAACAGCAGAGGTCTTTAGCTTGGGAGATCCAACTGTATCACACACCTAAGTGCTACCCTGTACCTTAGACTTCTTCATTCAAACATTCAGTGTCTCAAAATAAAGGAAAATTTACCAGACAGATCACTGATTAAAACAATAAACACCTTCTGGAGGTTTGTCAGTAAAGAACTGCTTAAATGACTCAAACTACCACTAATATGCAATAAGAAAGTTAAGTTTTCTGGCATTGAGTGAGACTTCACAGCATATTCACTAGCATTTTGCCAATACAAACCTGAGATAGAGTATTTAAAATGCCTAAGTCATCCTTCTGTGAGTGTAGTATGTTTGATAATGGTGTTTCCAATCTTTATGATTGAGAAATCAGCCAGCATCATCATTAAAGAAGTATTATAAATCCCTTTTGAAGAGTTCTAGTAACATAGGTGCTCAACTAAGATGGCAACAAGCAAGAAAATTCTTTTGGGAATTCTAATGAGCATTCTTATGGGTTTTTGCCAGTTCTTTCATTTTCACTGCTGGGAAAGCTGAGATTTCCTTTGGAATATGGATGGTGAGAAGTGACACAGAATCAACATATTCAGGTATTTCCAACCCAAATAATAGACACTGATCAGTACAAAGACAACCATGATCAGGGATCCAGACTGCTTCAGCATCATGGTTTAGAATAAGGTCTCAAAAGCACTGACTGATGAGGGATGCCTGGCTAGGATAATGCTGATCCACTCACAAAAAAAAACCCCAGAATTGTAATCAATTTGTTAATGCATCCACTCTCACTGCAGAGGCTCCCAGATAAGCAGAAAAATCAAGATCTCTAAACAGAATCTGTAGAAACAGAGAAGTAACTTGACACAACCTGGTAGGTTCAGGGCAGGATGGTTTGGTTTGGGTTGCTTGTTAGGGTAGGTTTTTTAACATTAAAAAAAGCACAATAGCCATCACATTCCATGAGTTTGCTAATCTATACAAACCTATTGATGACACTCCTTCAGGTCTACTTGAAATCCTTATTATGTCTCTATCTCCTTTTAAGAGAAAAATCTCATTGTTGGTACAGGACACAGACACAATATCACCATATCCTTCCAAGCCACCAATCAAAGCCTATAAAAAGTCAACACAGAAAGAAATCATTGGTGTCAGATTAACACACACAGTTTAAACACAACTGCTCTTAACATAACATGTTCACTTCTGGAATTTAATCGACATACAGGTACAGAATAATGATTTTATCTTATAAAAAGAGAAAGAAAATAGAAAAGAAAGAAACAAGGAAGTATCTCAATTAAGATAGACCTCATTTTTATACTAGTTTTAACTGTGTTGATCTGTTCATTTCCTCTCTCCAAACTAGCAACAACATTATAGCAATAACTTACACAATACACAATTTGGTGGCACAGAAGAGCCACAGTGCAAATGTTTAATACCATTCAGACAAAAAATACTGTCTTGTATTAGCTTTTACATGCAGTTTTAAGCAAACAAAACAGCTAACACCTCACTCTATGCCAAACAAAACAATTAGCAATACTTGGTTTTCTACAGATACCAGCTGTAGTAGAAGGAAAAGAATAAATAGTTCCAGGCACATTTCATAGGCCTACAAATTCTGGCACTAATTACTAGGATTCAGATTTATACATGCTTTGTTAAGTATCACAATTGATTATGATGTTAACACCTGGACTGAAAGCTTTAAGTATGTTTCATTTTTATGTATAATATACCAAGCTGGTTTCTGAGTATATCATTGCAAGGCCAACTTGAAGAGGGAGAGAATTAGGTCTTCTCTGTTAGGTTTAAGTATGGATTTAAATCACATAACTGTAATGGATAATCCAAAGAGAGTCGCACAGCATGGCACGGACAAAAAAAAGAAACAAAATATACACCCACAAGATTTATCTACCTGGTTCACAGTGTCTACTAAGTAAATGCTGTATTCGTTCCAGGTCAGCACCCATCCTTCTCTGAAGAAGCACGAAACAAGCCCAAGGTGTTTCTCTGGGGAGCTGTAACTTCCTCTGTCAGGTGGTTCCAAACGAGGGTATAGTTCAAAAGTCTTTATTCCTCCAGCAAATACATCTTTCAATATGAATGTGGCCTGAACAGTTCCATGAACATCAGACTTCCAGAGACGAAGGCCAGGTCTGGCAGCAAACAGCGTCAGGTCACTCTGTTTACACAGGCCAGGTATAAAACACGCTCCGAACTTGCCAGTGCTGAAATGGGAAAGATTTCATTTTAAAAAGCTATCTACTCAATTTTCAAAATAAATGGCACAAATATACAACTGCAAGTTATCAAAAATAAAAGTCTTTAATCCAAGTACACGGTAAAAAGCCTGAAATGCAAATTTGGTTATGGTGAGACAGGAACAGCACTCCCAAGCAGCAACAGCTTTCCCTTAGCTTCAGACTTAAGTGACTGTTCCTTCACAGCTTTGACTATTTGTCCATCTGAAAGATCCTATTATGTACTCACCCTTTTCCCAGACTTAACAAAAAGCAAGCAAAACACTACAAACTGATGTTAAGAAACTGAAAACCTCTACTTGTAAGAAGCACGGCACAGACCTCAACTGTTCAAACATCTCTCGTGCATAAAACCACCACTACTATCACCCAAGAAAACCTCTTGTCCATCAGATGGTCCTTGGTATTCCTCTTGTTATTCATATCCTTGAAAGATACATTAAAAACCTTCCTTCATGAGTCCATTTCCTCTATTTCCAGATAAAGTCAGTCATGCTGTTCTAAGGCTGAGTTCCCTCTCCCTTCATAACCCAGACAGACATTACACAACAGAAGATGCCAAAGAGTCATACAAGAAGTTCCTAGCCTTCAAGCCAACTTTAAGCACTTGCTAGACATTTTCCCTTTTAATTCACTTCAGTGCATAAGAAAAACTGGGATGCTGACTTGCTTTTTGCTCCAAATATTACATCACCTGTCAGATGGACCCGATTACAATGCCCGTTCACACAACGTCACAGTAAACCAAGAGGGACTGTGCAGGAACTTTGGCAGCAATTTCAGTTTAAACAATGAGAAAACACCTTCAATATTTTTTGCATCATACTGCCATGAAAAAAAAATTGGTGGAACATATTTACAACCATGTACTTTCCGAGCAGGCAAAACCATTGTTTCATGTTCAGGCACACAGAGCTACTGTAACTGTCTGTGAAAGGACTGCTGTGTTGTATTAATTCCCCTGCTTAGATCACTCGTTCTGTAATCCTCTCTGAGAAGTTAGAATTCACAGATGTGGCTGCATCAAGATTTTATGAGGGTTACTTTTTTCTGGGCTGTGTTCCAACTTGCTTGACAGATCTCTCTTCTGTGTAAAAAAGTAGAGTCCGTTGTAAAGTAGAGACAAGCAGCACTTTCTGGTTGTAATCCAACTGGACAATCGAAGATGGCTCTTCCAACACAAGGCTGGAGTTGCAAATACCCTTTAAAGATACATGCAAGTAACAACAGTCAATGTTTCTAACGATATAAGGTAATAACTAACACTTCAAAGAAATTAATAAGCCCAAGAAAGAGAAAACAAATAAACAAAATGAAAGCTTTTGAATTAGTGTTGCACAAAGTTCAGCTCATGAATGTGGAGCTCCCTGAAGCAGACGAGAGGGAATCAGATGGTGTGGAATATCAGCTCATGCATTTCACCTGAAATCAGTAGAAACTACAGGACACATTTTCTTCCTTCTCTACTGTCAGGTCATGCAATGCTGAGATAATCATTACAGTTAGAGATAGTAAACCTTTCTGTCAAATGCTATGAGGGATGGTCATAGGTAAATCAAGGTGCCTGTTGTTTAATCTCTTCTTCCATAGAGAAATTCAAGTTAGTATTTATTTTGATTGTGTCCCAGATCTGTACGAATTACTAAGACATTGGAAAAATTCCATTTACTGGTAAGATGCCAGGCAGCCAGAAGAATCCAAACATGATTTAACTCTGTACTCTAGACTGAGATGCTGAATAACTCTGACAAAAGGAACTTCTTCAATGCAGTGACTCAGCAACATCACAGCATTCAGAAGTACCCTTTCCAAACAAAAGAGAAAGCTCTGGCTGAAAGCTGAGGGAAGATACAGGAGTTACTTCAGACAGAAACACAATAAAATGAGAACTATCACCACTTTAATACTATATATGTATTATCTTTTCAAAGGTAAGGCAGATGTGAGGGATACTCAAAGGTTGCCTTACTGAGTGTATGCACACATGGCCAACTGTCTACATACCAACACAGTGGTCTGTATATGACACTAAGCAATTAACTAAATGCTACTAACTGCTAATCATTTAAACACACAACCACTTAGAAAATTGTAAATGGGAACTAAGGTCTCTACAGTTAAATGCTCACCTGGTCTAAGTCTAAGGCAGAGTAGACAATCTTCCCTTTGTCATCTCCAGAGAACAATTTCATTCCATTGGGACTCCAAGCTAAAGCTGTGATGCTACTTTTGTGTATACCGGCAACGTCAAACCTCCGAAGCTGGGGAACAATATCAAAGCGTTACAAGGAGAGGAAGAGGATGGAGACACAAAGCCTATTCACAGAATCACAGAATGGTAGGGGTTGGAAGGGACCTTTAGAGATCATCTAGTCCAACCCCCCTGCAGAAGCAGATTCACCTAGGTCAGGTTGCATAGGAACGTGTCCAGGTGGGTCTTGAAGGCCTGCAAGGAAGGAGCCTCCACACGCTCCCTGGGAAGCCTATTTCACTGCTCCATCACTCACTCTGATATATTAGAGATGGCAGCTCATTCTCATTTTTATTTAGTACAAAAAAGGAACCTAAACAAACCAAAAAACCCACCACCAAATGGTGGTTACTACAAGCGAAGAATGTCTCAACAGCAGTTTTGATTAAACATACCTTTTGTAATAAAAAGCTTGTCTTCAGATTACTGCTTTTATAAGCTTAGCGTGTGAAGCCTAAAACCTGTTCATCAGGTAAAACTCTCTGGTTTTCACTACTATAAATAACCACATTAACCATTAGAATTCCCCCCAGTAAACCTCACCGAAGTCCAGCTTAATGCAAAGATTTACCTGTTTGTTTCTTCCAGGTAATGAAGACACGAGCTGAAAAACTGCGACGCGGCCTGAGGCTGTACCAACAGCAACTAGATCATCGAAACAACTCAACAGCTTTACAAAAGTAATAGACTCACACTTGCCCTGTGGAAACAAACCATACATAAAACTTGCGACGTCAGTGAGACACAACATGCAGCTCAATTCTGAGCAACTCAGCACCGGGAGAAGGAGCAGGAGTTCATATTTACCTCAAAATTGTATTTTTTCATCTGATTTAGATGTCTGCAGTAGAGATAAAGCATTCCAATGCTGCTCCCCACTGCAATGTAGTCTTCATTGGTATCAAGTGCTGTGAGGTAAACCACGATAGAGCGAAAGCCTTTTTGGATCTTTGCAGGGATGGCATTGAGAAGATAATACAAGGGACAAAACTCCTTAAATATAACTGGTGAAGCCACAGATGCCATAGCAAGCACTGGCATCAGCAATTTGAAGGCTGCAATAGACACATCTAGTTGACTACATAAAGAAATCTGAAAGACAAAAGCAAAAGACACTTCATTAACTTCTCTGGCAAGAGAAGGAAAAGCCACTGGTTAAAGGAAAGCCACTGCTTAGCAAGCAGGGATGCAGAAATTCTCAGGTTTTGTTTTCCATAAAGAAAAAGCAAGGAAAACTCTTCTAGTGATGAACAAGTTACTCTTAGAGGAATATATTTCTTAAGAATAAGCTTATTACTTAGGCTCAGTCACTACCTAAGGAAGCATGGTAATCTCTAAACCACTTTTTCTTGCAGCTGGGAGCTCGTCAAAGTTGAGTTCAAAGGCAGCGTTTCTTCTCATCTGGCTAGTGAAATTCTTCATCTACCTGCAAACTCTACCCTCAGTCCTCCCAGTGCTGAGAACACAGGTTATTCACTGTGTTAGACAGTGCTCTAAGATCAAAAATTCAAACTAATATTTATGTTCAAGTCCTTGATGCCCCACACCAAGAAAAACAATTCAGTTAGAACTACATCCACTATACAATCAGGTAACCACCAGAACAGAGTAGTGGGAGAAGAAAAAGACAACTCAAAAAGGAAGGAAACCCCAGCTGGAGAGACACAGGAAAACATCCAGGTAGCAACTGAATTTAGAAAGATCAGCAGCAAACAGAAAAAAAACCCCACCATATGCTCATGTTTTCCTTTGTTTAAGCAAATAATTTCATGCTGACAAGCCACACTGTTAATATACTTTAGGGGACAATTCTGGTCTCTTTCTGAGAATAATGGAAACAAAATCCTGTTTGCCTTTTGCAAGGGAAAAAAAAATGTAGTTGGAGTTCATCACAGCAATAATGCACTGGGATCTTCTGAAAGAGATGGTGTGATCATAACACACGTTGGGCTTCTTTAATCAAACACAGTAATTTTGCTAATCACAGAGCGACAGCCTTGACAAGAACGTCTTGCAGTAGCTGTTCTCCTCACAGGTGGCTTTAGAACACAGGAAAGGAAAGAAACCTTCACTTCTTGAACTCAGTTTTACCATGTGCAAGTCAGACTAACAGAATGGTTTAGAATCTACAAGAAATACTTACAGTTCTCCAAGACAATAACTTGGGAGTTCTGTAAAGACAATGGTTTTCTGTGGTTGTTTAAGCCTGTAACACTGAAGATTTTCTTTAGCTTCAGCAGTTATAACTTCCTCAGGGAAATGAAAAACAGAAATATGCCAAGAGAAGTTCTACACTTCTAATTGCTCAAAATGGTACTGTACATTCCTGCTACAAGCCTGCCTAGTTTTTGTTTCCCTAAAGATGGAAAACAGTATTTGTTTGGCAAATACAAATCTCCATACATTGGAGATATCAACTAAATTAATGAGAGAATCTGCTCTTTTTTTTTAATACCTCCATTACTGTGCAAAGCTCTGATGTCTCAGTTTTGAAAGTATTGCAGTTATTGTGCAAGAGGATTCAGCACACAGCTTTGGGCCCTGCAACAGTTGCTGTCTGCATGCAATTCCACTAAATCCACAGGGATTATTTGCCTGACATTGCCATTCAAGCCCACATTAGACAAGACTGCAGGAATAAAGATTGGTTATGGGACCTACATTTTAACTGTAAAAGCTGTCAATAAATAAGTTAGTAGCAGTTACTAGATATTGTTAATTGTGATCACTTTTACTGCTTGCTAAAGTTTATAAACTAATTCCACTTTCCCCCAGTGTTTATCACCTGTAACAACACCCTTTTCATAACAATATCCCAAGGATTACCTGATCTTTTCCAACACCATCTATTTCCTATCCTGTACTTTACATCTCCTGCCCTTCACCATTTACTCTCTTCTATCTACAGCCAACTAAAAAATGACACCTCCCTGCTCAGGTCTAATTTGCTTTTCCAGACGTCCTGCTTTGCCAGTTTAGAAATTTTACTAGCTGATGGTCTTCTCTTCTTTCTTCTCACTAATAAAATAAAATCCAGTCTTTGTCCCAAGTCTCACACATACAAATCTTCCTCTGTCTAGTCTCAGCTTCCACCACTCCCCAGCTACCGCCTCATGAATTTCACACATTTGGGGGTTTTAAGTCCCCTTTGTCAACCCCCTGCAATTCACATTTGTGATCATCCCAAGCTGCTTTTGTACCTGGGACCATCTCACACTGCCCAGTTGACAAAGGACCTTGCAAGTCCTCAAAACTCATTCTCTCTCTTAAGTTACCGTCGCCTATCCTTCCAGCTCTATTAAACTGATACAAACATAATCACTCACTACAAACTATGCAATGATGGAAGTTTGTATTCTCCAGAAAAAAGATGATTACCCTTTCCTCTACAACCTGCATCAGTTCAGGGTTCTCCCTCTTCCTAAAGTTTATATATAATCTTATTTCAAACTTCTGTGATGGGAAAATGGCAAAAAGCAAAAAAAAAAATGTCCTAATACATGATGATTTCTGACCATCACACACAAACTGGTTTCACCTTGAGTGGTTTACAGACTAACAAAACACTTGGCACTGCCTGCCTGAAAACGTACAACTGCAAGCTCCAATTATCACTTTACTAAAAAAACCTGCTAATTAAGTAATTTCAATCTATCCAAAACAAATAAGACAAATGATTACAGAATTGCCATGTGGCCTATGAATTCAAAACCACTGCAATTCTCTGCTCTTGAGATGAAAGTTTTCAACGTTCTCCTGATCACTGTCATGTATCGCATGCGGTCACCTCACTCACAGCTTTCGGGTTATTTGTTATCTGTTTTTCCTAGCTCGTTAATCGAGGGCAAACAGCAGATATAATCCATTTTCGCAGGCAGATTTTGGAACTGGACGCACATGTTTGCTCTCCGTCAGCCACAGTTACTCTGAAGTACCTAACAGCCGTGTAGGGCAAATCAGCTTGTGCTAAGCAGCTATCCAGCAGCAGGGATCAAGCAGAGAAAAATACCTTATGTTGCACATCAAAACCAAGCACCGGACGGAGAGTCCTTCCTTCTCCACTCCCAAGGGCTGACAACAAATTCTCAAACACTGCATTCAAGGCTATGTTTTGAAAAACAACCTTTTAAACGTTTGTTCTGGTCTCAGTAAACAGGAATAAAGCTCAACGCTGCATAGCAGACACAACCAAAGCAAGAGATAATCCCACAGCTGAACAGATAGGCAGTGGTTAACGGTTCAGTGCCAGGCTATGGTTCAGTGCCACAGATGGACTGCACCACCCTAAAGCTGTCACCTCGTTTCTCTGAGCCCGTGTGTCCTGTCTGTACCAGAGGGACACCAGTTGTTATTCTTCGGCACGAAAACTGTAACATAAGCTTTTCAGAGTACGGACAAACTCACACGTATCACCACAGCTACACACAGCAGCCTCTGACCTCAGCTAGATCCTGAAAATATAAACTAGATTCATTTTCTACCGCTTCTCACATTTTTTTTAGCCTAAGGAGGAGGCTGTGGAACTGCCACAGCTTTTCACAGCAAACAGCTCCCGAGCAGAGGGGAGGACACAAACTCACACCCCCCACCCCGAGGGAGCTGTTTGTGGGCACAGACCCAGCACACAAGTTGCAATTACGCTGATTAACGTCCCGCTCTACGCGACTCCCGAGATGTTGCGACTTTTGCTCGGAAAACGGGTATTTCTGGAAAGAGAAATAAAAACCAAGCCGGCAAATTTAGGTGACAAGAGATGGAAAGGGCAGAAAAAAAAAAAAAAAGCAGTCTCTGAGGGCGCTACGAACCCCAGTAAAGCCAGAGGGGCTGCAGAAACCAAGCTTGACTTGGTCTTAGGTTTCCCAGGGAGGTGGGGTGTCCTTTCTCCCTTAAGTGTGTCTCTAAATTCTGGCAGATGCTTCACCCTATTCCTTCCTTAAGGCGCTGCTGGAGAGACCGCAGCTCAGCTGACAGGGGAGCATTGAGCACAAGCGGCGAGCTCTCGGACAAGCCAGCCAGCAACACCAAATCACCTTCCCGCTGGCTTTTAGCTCAGCTGATGCCGGACTGACCAGCCGGACTCAGCCGGGAAGGGCGGTGGGAGGCGAGACCCCTCCAACTGCTCCGCGGGCGCGTAACGGCCGCGTCGCCCGGGCGCCACAGCGCAGAACAGAGGGATGGAGGG
>WBNH01001109.1:462422-478913 GCA_013401255.1 Urocolius indicus
CGGCGGGGCTCGGCTCGGCTCGGCTCGGCTCGGCTCGGCTCGGCTCGGCTCGGCTCGGCGGGGCGGGGCCGGACGTGAGCGCATTTCCGCGGGGCGGTGGCGGCCGCTATGGCGGGTGAGTGAGTGAGCGATGGGGGATCCGGCGGCTGCTCCTGTGCGGGGTGCGGGGAGCAGCAGAGGCCGGGGGCTGGCGGCCCGGTGCTGTCACGGGTGGGTGGAAGGTGCTGGGGCTCCCCAGAGACGCGAGCGACGACCTGCGCGCGTGGGCTTCACGTTTGGGGTCACTTCGCAAGCGTCTGTGTGAATAAAGGCGATGCCGGGCTTGCAGCCCCCTCCGCTCGCCGGGGCAGGGAAGCTGGCTGGGCAGAGCCGCCCTGTGTAAGAAACAGTGATGCTGTTTGTGCAGGAATAGAGTCCGAGCAATTCAGACAAAGAACTTGTGTCGTTATCCGTGTCCTTGTAGCGTGAACCAGCTGGCTGAGCTCAAGGCTGTTCTCTGCATCTCAAGACTGTTGTCTGTTTCTCTGTGATGTGAACTAGATGACTGATGGGTCCTAAATCTTGGGACTGTGGGGCAATGGGTGACCATTTACCAGAACCAGGCATCCCCTGAGGGGATTTTGTAGGCGCCTGGGGAAGATGTAAATCTTGGAGTATCGAATCAATGGGGAAACAAGGGAGAGACCTTATGGCCGGGATAGGGAATAAAAAGCCCAATCTTGTACCTATCAGGTGTGCCTGCTGGCTAGGACACCCGCTCTGGCAAGAACGCTTCATAAAAGTGCTTCACTGCAGAGTTTGACCCGAGTCTTTCACGGGAGAACTTGTTTTGTTTCCTACACCCTCGAGGTGATGCTGGCATGGCATGGCATGGCATGGCATGGCATGGCATGGCATGGCATTGCATTGCATTGCGTTGCATGGCAGGTTGGCGTTGCTGCGGAGTCCTCTGAGGACACTGTGTGAAATGTGGGCTTTACAATCAGCGAGAAAGCACCCGCTATCTTCAGCAGGACCCAACTTTGCCGCAGGCATTTCAGGCTGACGCGTAGGCAGGAGCTAATTCAGGTGTTCTCAGCCCGAGCACCTTGCCATGATTTCTTACCGTCGTGAGCTGCATTAGTGTATGACTGTTGCACACTGACAGCACTGAAAACCACCGCTGCCCAAGTTGCAATGTCACATCTCAGAACATGCCTGTGAGATTCGTTTTGCCAGTGACAATAAGGCTGATAGAGAAGGAACTGGATTTCATGACTGAACACCATTAGTGCAAATCCCATTTGACTTTAATCAGTATTTAACAGTAAAGGAAGGAAATTATTGGCACCACCAGCTGCCAGACAGAACACTGGTTTGTGTCTGTGTGCTTTAAATGGCTTGAATTTATTTTCCTCGTACAGCAAAAAGTCCCGCTGATGGTACTCCAAGAAGACCTGTTTTATCTGTCAGTGCAAGGAAAATCAAAGATAATGCAGCTGACTGGCATAATTTAATGATGAAATGGGAGAGACTGAATGACAATGGATTTACCACAGCAAACAAAATAGTCAACATGAAGATCAGTGAGCAGTAAGTACGTTAATACTTATAAGCCAAGACAGCATAAAGATTGCCTTCAATGAGAAATGAATCTGTTTTCTGCACTAGAAAGTTCTTTTTGGAGGTGGGGGGAAAGAACCTGTCAAAGTGGATAAGCTAGCTCTTGGATCAAACTTGGCATTTGTGCTTATTTTGGCTGCATAAACTATTTACATTGAAATAAATGAATGTCCATCATAAAGATGAAAATAATCTCATAAAGTAATGATGTTTGTAAGAACTGGAAAATGTTTATTACGCATAGTCAGGCATAAGGGATGTTTAAAATACTTACAAAGCTAGAATCTAATCCTGAAGATCTCAGCTCCTGAGAGTTCCCATGCGCTCTTGCATGTTTACACCGAGGCCACAGAATTTCACTCAAGTGAAAAGTTCTGCAGATTTTAAGAAGAATCAGTGATTAATACAGACAAAAATCTTGTAACAGTGGTGCTTTAAAAAAAAGAAAACCCACAACAACAACAAAAAAACCTCAAACCCCTACACCTTGGTAGGGCTGTTATCTTCATGCTATAAAGGAAAAAAAACCCTGTAACTGTGACAGGGTTTGAAGAAGACATTTCTTCAGGGTCCTGACAGCTGAACGAGGTTGGTCTGACAGGTACAGTCTCAGCAATATTTTGCTGTAGTGGCCTCAGATGTTGCTTTTGCTCTCTGGCAACTCCCTAAATGTACAGCTTCTGTGGGAAAGTTGGCAAGACAGGATAGGTGTCTGCACGTGAGCTGCTCTGCATTCACGGTTACGTGTCTTACCTTAAATTGTGCGTGAAGGTGAGGCACCAGATTGTCAACTGGAGCAGCTGAAGCCTGGGCATACTTTGTCCAATATAGGAGAATAAGCTTCAGCACATGGGCAAGGTAAAGTGGGAAGAAGTTTTATCTTAACACCTCCACCTGTTTCTTCAAAGCATGTGCTTTAAGACAGAGTAATTCTGTATTCCTCTGAAGGTTGTGGTACCAGCCCAAATTGCCCACATGGACAGTTTTGTCTCTTACTATTTTTATGTAGGAACCCCAGGATCTCAAGGGTTGGAAGGGACCTGGAAAGCTCATCCAGTGCACTCCCCCTGCCAGAGCAGCAGCACCTAGAGCAGGGCACACAGGAACAGCCTATGAAAGAGAGATTTTGCAGGATTAGATCACGTGGCTTTTAAATCTGCACAGCCCAAGTGAACCTATATGCAGTTGTTTATTCTGCCTGGTGTTTCTATTTTAGATTAGAGAACAACAAACTGGAGCTAGCGTGCGATACCAGTGCCACAAAATCTGAAAAGCCAGCTCCAAAATACAATGAAGAACTGGACAACTGCTGTGCAGAGTTACTCGAGACCTTAAAGCATATGGTAATGCTAATCTTTTAATCTCAGGCAATGTAAACCAATTCCAAGTGCATTCAAGTACAACATAATGAAACGTCCTGTACTATTTGTTATACACAGAAGACTGGGACTTTTCTTCATAGTTCTTTGGCTTCAAGCCAAAATGATTGTAAATCCAGTGTGCACCATTTGTGTGCTTGATTGGTAAATGTGAAAGTTGGTGTTAGTCTGCCTTACAATTCTACCCTTGTCTTTAGAAGCTGTTGTTCTGCAAATGAGTCATACAAAAGATTGCATTCTAAAACTGCACCTGCTTTCTGTTTTCTCATCCTGAATATTCCCTCTGGTTAGAGCAAAAGAAACAACAAAGCATAAAGCAGTGCTCTACCTGCCGTCATATCCCTGTGGCAGTCTTTGATCAGACATAATGCAGTGAGCTGGTTTTGGCTGGGGTAGAGTTAATTTTCTTCACAGTAGCTGGTATGGGGCTGTGTTTTGGATTTGTGATGAAAACAGTGTTGATAACACAGGGGTGTTTTTGTTACTGCTGAGCAGGGCTACAGAGAGCCAAGGCCTTTACTGCCTCTCACCCCACCCTACCAGCAAGTGGACTGGGGGTGCACGAGGGGTTGAGAGGTGACAGAGCTGGGATGGCTGACTCCAGCTGACCCCAGGGATATCCCACACCATATGGCATCATGCTCAGCATGTACAGCTGAGGGAAGAAGGAGGAAGGGAGGGACAGCTTGAGTGATGGCATTTGTCTCCCCAAGTAACATGTGATGGAGCCTGGCTGTCCTGGGGATGGCAGAACACCTGCCTGCCCATGGCAAGTGGGGAACAGATCCCTTGTTTTGCTTTGCTTATTAAACTGTCTTTATCTCAGCCCGTGAGTTTTCTCACTTTTACTCTTCCAATCCCAATGTGGGGGGAGGGAGTGAACAGCTGAACAGTTGTGTGGTGCTTAGTTACCAGCAAGGGTTAAACCACACCATGCACTTACATGTTTAGTCTGCCTACCTGCATTTTGTGTGCAGAACTCCTTCTCTAGAGAGAGTAGAGTAAGATAAGAATTACATAACTCATCTTTTTCTGGATACATTGCTGGGAATTAATGTCACCTGTCAGTTTGACAGGAAACAAAGCCAGGGTGGGGTTTTTTTTGCCTGACACTGTAATTTAAAATCCTTATTAAAAATAACTTCCCCAGCCCTCTGCCATAGGCCCAATAAAAAGATGACAGGTCTGTTTTTAGTATAGACAGGATACAAGTCCAGTGTTTAGAATAAGCAGGAAGGCTGCTAGATTTTCTTCAAACTTTGTTCTGTGGGGAAAAGAAACAGTAATTTGGGGATTTTTGTTCTTTTTGTTTCCCTTGATGTAGTTTTATGTTCAGACTACCCATTTTTTATTGTTGCTGAGTAAGAGAAGTCTCAGCAGCCGGTGTTAAATTGTGTACTAAACAGAGCTACTGCTGACACATTTTATTATGCATTCCTTTTGAGCCTGCACCAGCTTAAGAGTTTACAGAAATATCTGTAAAATTTAGCTTCTTGACTTCCAGATACCTCCTGCAAGCTCCATTTTGTTGTAAATATTAGTGCCCATCAGGAATGCACAAAATCAGGCAAACATGAAGTGGATGGAATGACCCATTTCTTGAAGCAAGCTGTTAAATCAGCCTAGATCTGTTGGTCAGTTGTAGCTCGAGCTGGTTTTCTCACCTGCCACTGACCTTTTGAAGTCAAATTTAAGTCACCTCGATATGATAATGTAAGAAAGCAGGTGTGTGTGCTGTGCCACACTTGTTCATAGACAGCCTGATGTCTTTCCCCAATACTAAATTGCTATAGGAGAAACCCAGAGAGAGGTGAAAAAATGAGAGAGCACACTGATATATTTCTACATGGGGAAACAATAACTATGCAAAATCAGAGTCAGTAAGTCATACCTGCAATGTTGGAGGTTCTCTCCTGTTAAATCTGGATATAAATTCCAGCTGTGATCCCTGTCTGGAGTTGAAATAAAATGAATTAGAAATGTTAAGACGAAATACTCATCAGAAATAGTGTATTTCATAGAAACGTTTCAGATGACAGCAGCCTAATGTTCCTGAGATGTTCATTCATGGCACACATTCATCATTTGCAGACAAAAATACAAGGGAAAATGGAAAAGCTTACTTCAACTACTAAAGCAATCTGTGACTTGGAAACATTCCACCACGGAGCTGGGAATTGCACAGCACCCTTTTTTCATACATGGCCCACACCATACTTCTGTAAGTAAGATGTTATCTCAGCTAATTGTGTTGCATCATGTCATCTAATTTCGGACTGAAAAATAAACCCTTTTCTCTGTGTGTCTTGCCTTAGAGAGAGAGGGTGTATCTGTCTCCTTTCTAATTGACTAATCAATAAACACACGAGTGCATCACTTGGCTGCATGTACTGCTGCTGACTGCTTGTATGAATTGCCAAGCATTGTCTGACACACAACAATTACAGCATGAAACTAAGCTTGTCAGAGGCTTCCAGTGTCCAAGCTGCAGTGTCCTTTGTAGAGAGAGACACATTTGCAACTTGGTAGTGTTAAGCCATAGGTTTAACTGACTGGACTTCATTACCTGACACTTAAATGAGGTCATGGAATGCAAAGGACTTGCTATACCTTAGTTAATTTGCAGCCAGCCAAAGAAAATTTCCTCTGATCTCAGTGTCAAGGCAACTAAAGAAATGTTCAGTTATTGCCTACTATTAGTATCAACCCTTTTAGCATTCACTTGATGGCAAAAGGCACTGCCTCCCAGCTGGTATTAACACAGTTTTAAAACTGTTTGAGCCAAGAGAAGCCTGACTGCATGCAAAGCCACTGCTTTCTTTGTGAAGTCAAAGTGGTACCTTTGTGAAGCCCTGCTTCTCCGCTACCCCAGCGTAGTGAGAATCTTCTGCCAGCATCTAAAGGGAGGAATGATAAAGACAACTGCTGTCAAAATGCTTGTGACTGAATCATTTAGTGATCCTCTCTACTCCATGAAAGAGTAAATCCTCCTGATAGTTCAAGCTAAGGTTGAAACACAAGATCAGTTGCTCTTTAAAAATATGTTGACATTTATTTTTCAGCAAGCCAGACAATTAAGAATTACATAAACATATTTTACTCCCCTACCAGTATTGCTAGCAAAACTAGTCATCATACTAGTTTTCATAGAATCAAAGAATGGTGGGGGTTGGAAGGGACCTTTAGAGCTCATCCAGTCCAACCCCCATGCAGAGGCAGCTCCCACCTAGATCAGGTCACACAGGAACGTGTCCAGGTGGGGTTTGAAGCCCTCCAAGGAAGCAGCCTCCACACCCTCCCTGGGCAGCCTGGACCAGGGCTCCCTCACCTCAATACCAAAGGAGTTTCTCCTTAGGTTTAAATGGAACTTTTTGTGTTCCAGCTTCATCCCATCACCCCTTGTCCTGTTGCTAGATGCCATAGAAAAAAGTGCTGCCCCAGCCTCCTGACACCCAACAGTGAGATATTTGTAACTATTAATGAGGTCCCCCCTCAGTCTCCTCTTCTCCAGACTAAACAGCCCCAGTTCACATTAGTTTTCACATTAGACACTTAAGTTGTGGTCTACTGTTTTTGTTTTACTCTCATTTTTCGCTGCTGGTATCACTTATTGGTGCTCATGGATTGCTGAAGTGCCTGACAGCATGTGAGGACATCCTTTAAATTAGCTAAAACCAGCAGTGATTCTACAATGGGAAGCTTCTGTTTCAAGAAATCAAGTTTCAGATATTTGAAAGAACACGTGTAATTGCTATTTTTACAGTGGATCTTGAGAATTAATACCACTGCTTATTCTAGAATTGAAAGGAGATTGATGTCAAAATCACAAGTGTACAAAATACATTCAAAAGCTGAGAAAATTGTTCAGTTCTAGTGTACAGACATTATTCATGCTGTAAAAACCATGATGTCTAAATGTGGGTAACAAGTTTATATAAGGGAAGGTGTCTTAATGATCAACATACTAGAACTTAACTTGGAGAGAATGACAGAGATGTTCTGGTGGATGTGCCTGGCTTTTCAATCCATTTCAGATGAAGTTGCCCTGAAGCTCTCCGAGATGTACAAGCAGGAACTACAACTCAAGCAAACAATTGTACAAGAAATTGCACATTCTGCTGACCAGGATCTGATGATGGTCTATTTATCATCATGGTTATACCAGCCTTACATTGAGAACAGCAGCAAACTCCTACTTGAAGCCATGCTGCTGGAAACAGGGCATAGGCAGTGCTAGACTTGCCAGTGCCACGTGGCTTGCTTCTAATGACACTTCCATGAGACTGAAAGGGTTAATTCCAAGGAAGCTGAAATTTTTGTAAAGACTATTAAAAATATCTTTCTCTGCTTGTATCTGTTGTCTCAACTGAAGCTCCTTTCTCTACATGGGACAAGCCAGTTTTGTTGCTGTCGTGGTTCAAGCCAAGCCAGCAGCGAATTCAGCCTCACGCAACCGCTCACCCACACCCCCTCCCCACACCTGTAAGATGGCAAGAGGAATCAGAAAAGAAAACCAAAATTCATGGATCAAGATCAGAACAATAACTAAAATAAAACTACAGTAAGAAGAAGAAAGTATAATAATAGCAACTACGAGAAACAAAAGCGGAGAGACAAGTGCTGCACAATGCAATCGCTCCCCAGCTGCTGACCGGTGCCTGCGCAGCAATCTGCCCCTCCTGGCCAAACCCTGCTCCCCCAGGTTACCAACTGGGCAGGATGTCCTGTAGTTTGGGTCAGCTGTCCTGGATGTGCTCCCTCACAGCTTCTTGTGCACATGCTGCCATCCCCCCCCTACTCCAGCCCACTCACTGACCAGGAAGGGAGACAAGCAGAAACAGCCTGGATGCTGTGTGAGCACAGCTGAGCAAGAACCAAAACATCCCTGTGTTACCCTATATTCTCTTCAGCACAAACCCAAAATACAGCCCTGTGGCAGCTACTAGGAAGAAAATTAATTAACCCAGCCAAAACCAGGATAGTTCCATTCTAAGTGCAACAGCACCTAATACAGGCAAGAGGCTAAATCCCCTATAATCAGGAAGAGGTAAGCACTATGTAGTGGGCTGGGGGGATTCAATGCACACAGATGCCTACAGCAAAGAATGTAACTACTTTTAAGTCTAAAATACCTACACCTGGTCCCTTGCACCATAGAAATTCAGCATTTGCTGATCATTTGTGAATTGAGGGGGTTTTGCATGACTTAACAGGGGCTGGTGCTCTCATACTTGCTTCATAAATGGGGAAAAGGAAAGCACAAAGGCAGGATTCAAAAAGATCCACATAGTTTGGCATATGGTTCTGAAATACCATTGCAGACACAAGTGTGATCTCTGGTTTGATTTGATTATCGTATGGTTAGGTACACCACCCTTGAAGAGTGATCTGAGCTGGAATGAGCACACTGGGAATGTTTGGTACAACTCACCATTCCACAGTCATGATAAGAGAAGGTCTTGTGTCTTTTTAATTCATTGTAACCTTTTTTCTTTTAGAGATGTTTCACAAAAGCATCTGTAGAATAAAACCAAAACCTGCCTTATCCCATATTGTTTGCTACCTGCTCTAGGGCCCAGTGAGTTTTTCCTTGGATTGGTGTTTCTGATTTCAAGTGGGTTTTGTTTAAAGGTGCCCCTCCTCTGTATTCTTGGTTAGCAGTTTACAGGACAAGAATCCATGGCTCAAATTCTTGCTATTATTTTTCATGCTGCTTTCTTGGAAAAGAGAAGAGGGTGTCCAGAAGCAACAGCTAAATGCAAAAGCTGAAGTGTAATTCAATACTCTTACTTGCTTTCACTCCTAAAAGCCTAATAATCACTGTAGCATACTGTAATGTGAGACCTGGGTGGCGGGGAGAAGCTGCTACACTTGCCCACCTTTCTGTAACGTTTAGCTGCTATTGGAAATTATCATTTTTCAGGAAAGTGTATTACAGAGTGTGTTACAGTTACATCCCTAACGTGTAGTCAATTGAGGCCTGCTTGCTTTATCATCATTAATAACCTGAATTCCTCCCACTTACTGATTGCCTGTATGACCTCCTCCTAGAGAAAGTGTTGATTTAGATCCCCTATTTCACACAGACTGTTTCTAAGAGCTGTTGGCTTGTAGTGCCCTGACAGCTCTATACCCTCGATTCTCCTGGAAACAACTGTTTGACCTACAAGCCAGTGACACTAAATGCAAATTGCTAGGAAATGACCACAATGGCTGTAGTTTGAGTCTAGAAAAAAAAAACATAATTAAAGCAATGAGAGATTCTGAAAGAGATTCCTGATAGGAAGAATAGGGTTACTCACTGGACTCATTGAAAGCTGAAGCCCCAGCAGCTTTGCAAGGGAAATACACAAGTTTCCTGCAGGAACAGAACAGACAGACATGAATTAGGAAAAGTTTTCTTGACATGTTGCTCTGTTCAATGACAAGGTTCTTTCTGACAGCTTAATGGTGTTCTATTCTTACTCCAGATTTCTGGCATCTAATAAAGTTCTGCTGCAGCTCAAGAATAATGCAGTCAGTTATGAATAGATTTGTTGGCTTTCATTATTTTTCTGTACAAGTGTTCCATCTACTTTAACAGCCACCTTCATTTATGAGTAGAGCCAGATCTTTGTCACTATGGAAACACATTCATATTTTCTAAGGAGAAAAGGTTTGGTTCACTTACAGAATCATTCTTTTGAGATGAGAGGAGGTGCACTGTTGTTTCCCAGCATGTGCAAATCAATAGCAAAGGCAGAACTGAAGCAGTTTTCATTTCCTGCACAGATGGAACTTATGGTTTGTTTGTGTTTCTTAGAGGAGAAACCAGCTCTTCAGGAAGGAGTCTTCATATTCAGATCCCCTTGCTCATTGCTGTGAGACACAGGAAGATTGCTGCTGTAAAATCATTGCAGAGAAGGTTTGTTATTACAGCTCTATGCAGTTGCCTGTTACATTGAAGCCCTCAGATGTAGCTATCAGTCAGTACAAAAGAGTGCAATAATGAATTGCTCACTGCAATCAAAGACTGAAAGACCAGCAGAACCTTCCATGGGATAGAATCTTCATTTATCCTGTATCCTCTAACCATTACCACATTCCCTAAAAAATGGGAAAAACAACCCAAAACCAAACACTACACCATATACCCAACCACGAGACAGGAGCTTGCTAACGTACAATTGGTGTCTTTCACCTCCACCCACAAAGTGCCCAGCTTTGGTTCATGAAATTAATTTTCACCTAAGCAACCAAGGAAAAGAAAAAAAACCCTAGAAAAAAATCAAACAAAACCCAAACCAGCTATTTTAGAGAGTAAAATGTATTAGTGAAGATTGTTTTGTGTGGGAATTGTCCTATCTCTTGTTCAGATTCAATTCAGTTCCTCCTCAGTAACAACATGGTTTTAAAATCCCACGATTGAAGAACAGTTCTCCTGCATATCACAGGTTGTTTCAGCTGATTTGGCCAGTTACCTCATTAGCCTCATGGATTTAGGAATGAGGGGACACATTTTCAAAAGCACGTTACCAGTTTTCAGTGATGTCTACAGTAGCTCATGGGTAAAATAAAGTCACTTAAGGCTATTCTCTTGTACCTGCTAAGCTTCTTGGACAAGAAGCTATTAGGAGGTCTCCACACTCCACAAAAGTGTTGTCATTCAAGCAACATACTCCCAGTATTACAAAATGACAAGATAACTGTACATCAGTAATTGGTTAAGTTTCCTGTCTGCACAGAGAAAGAGGGACTCTAGTCAAGGACACTATACTATCATTAAATCCTACAGGGCAGAGTGGAGCTACTAAGAAGGTCAAAGCTTAGAACTCATAAAAGAAATATCAGCTGAAGGAAAAAATGTACAATACAAGCCTAACAAAAATAGACAATTCCAGAGTGAAATAAGGAATCTGATACCTCATTAAGGAAAATCACATCACTACTTATGCACCTTCCCCTTTCTGTCTGAAGTAACAGCAACGTTTAAAGGTGTGGCTGAACACTGGACAAGGGTACTGCAACACCTTTGCAACAGCTCAGCACAAAGCACATCTTGTTTGAGGTTATTTTTGTCTGTAACTCAGTGGATGCTTGTCTAAGTAAGGATGAGCTAGGCTGTCACATTGTTCCCAGAATGCACAAGTGTGGGTTATATTTACACTGCCCATTTTTTTTTTCCAGGCAGATTTATGCACATCAAGCCCAGCTGCTAATATTCAAGGGTAGCTTTAAGAAGATGCAGTAAAGGGTTTTGTCACCTGAATGGCAAAGAAAACACACATTTTGATATAGTTTTTATTTTACCCATATACAGCTTGTCAGTACACAGCACATCACTGCTGAAGAGCAGTACAACTCACTGCATTTCCAGATGGCCAGAGAGAGAAGGGATTACGTAACAAAAGGGAATAGTGCAACAGTTTTAGGGTTGACAGGTTTCCACCCCTAAACAGAGAAAGCAAACAGAACGCTGTTAAATCTAGGATTTTTGGTTGCAACGCTGCTAGATTGATATAAACATAAGTTATAAAAAAGTACAGGGCATAGAAACAGTTTACAAATAAGTTAAATTTCAATTCAGGTCTTTGCATTAGAAAAATATACATTTGATAGAGTCAGTGTTTCCCAGGAGAAAGCGTATATGGTTTTCTAAATTTATGGCTCCAATTCACTTTGTGAGAGCAAAATATCTTCACTTTGGCCATCTGCTTCCATTGCCAGTAGTGCTTCCACAGTTTCCAAAGGGATCCCCTCGGGTGTGCGAATGTGCATCGTGGTGCCGTTGGAATCGGTGACAATGACGATGCCTTCAGCCTGAGACAGCACAGCCGTGTCTGGAGGAGACAGGAGAAGCCCATCTGAAGTCTGAATAAAGATCTGTTCGTGTCCCTGAGACAAAAAATCATGGCTCTCATCAGTAATCTCAAAGGCTACAGTTTCATCTATGGTAACTGTATTCCCCAGCTCATGTTGTTCCTCTGTCCCACAGGAAAAGTCATTGATGGTTTTAAAGGAGTCGTGGTGGTTGGCAGGAGAGGACAGGGAGGCTTCCTGGACTGGGTTCTGCTGTGATTCAGCCTGAACACTGGCTTGGTAGTTTATTGGCACAATGTTTGTTGAAAAAACCTTTTCAAGTTCGTGCATCTCATCAGTCATCTCAGCATGAGGGAGGTGTGCAGAGCGTCCTTTCATTGCAAACTCACCCTTTCCTTCTTGCAGCTCCTGGTATTTTTGCTTGTGACCATTTTCTTCACTCGTGGGCAAGTCAGTGCTCTGACTGCCCGCTGCACTCTCTGACACAGAGCTGCAGAGCTCAGGAGCTGCATTCTCACTCACAAAGTGTGCTTGAACTAGTTCAGGTGAGCTATCTGCTTCAACAGGCAATACGACTTCAGTATGCAGCAGAGGTGTGTCACCCACCATGTCTGGTCCCTGTATATTCACAGGCTGGGGATACTCTATCCTCATTTTCACAGTCTGGGAGAAGGTACCTGAATTTTCAGCATTGATTCTAACTCCTGGATCAGCAAGTGAATTACGTTCCTCTGCCGTCGGTAACGTACTTCCACCTGTGCAGCAAGTGATTTGCCTACCTTCTGAAAGCAGGACTTCTCCATTTAAGGGATTAAAACCTGAAAAGGTGAAAGGAATACCATTTTTGTTGGGCAATCTAACATTGCATCTCCAAAAAAAAAAAATCCTTTTTCAGCCATAATTTGGGAGGAAAAGCTAAACTACTTCTTTGTTTTCTTCCCCCAAATCAGCCACCTTGAAGCACTCACAAGAATTTCTCAGCACTTCCCAGTGAAGAAGCCAATTTAAATGCACTGAAGGAATTTTTTTTGATGCTTAGGGTTTTTTTCAGGTTTCTCGATCAGAAGAGATTCCATTAGAAGCAGCATTTGAATCCTGAACACAGCCTGGCCTGAAAGTCAAACTCCATTTTTCCCATCTGGCATATACAGCTGGTAACATTAAAAGATAAGAGAATGTACCAGGCACAAAGTTGTCAGCTGCTCATCCCCGTTACCAGTAGGAAACTGATAGAAACATTGAAATTTGGTAACATTCCAGTTGCTAATCAAGATCATCAGATATGTCATCATGTCACTACACATCTAATTAGCTGTGCCAACCTCTAATTAGCTGAGCACCTTCATCCTGTGACAGGAAAGGTAAAAAAACACTCGAATTTTAGTAGGTTTTACCAGTTATTTGAGCTGGACCAAGAGCCAGGTCACAAATTCAGTTGGTGGTTAAACAGCTTCTAAGCTTCAGTAGCACAAGTCATCGGTTTTTATTGTTGGAGATGAAAAGGAATAAGTAGGCTGAGCGGGGGCTTTTTGTTGTGAAAGGTATCACTGTACAACAACGGAGTCCCAAAAAGGACCCTTCTCAATTTCTTGCACTGCAGATTACAAAAAGCCTGACTGGCATGTGCAAGGAAATCAAGATTTTAAAAGCCCTCATAGGCCAGAGGAAGATTGTGATGCAATGAGAAATACACATGGTCATGCAGAGAGCCCTTCAGGGAAAGCAAAGAAAAACCAAACCAAAACTCCAAGCTAAAGGGGAAAAACAACCCACCGCTGACAGAGAGGAGAGCAAAGGCAAAGCAGCTCGTAGCAACACCAAGGAAAGGTAGTTACAAAGCAGGAGGTTGGTATTGACATGCACATGTTGCTAGAGATGGGCAAGGGCTGAAATCTTGCACAACAGTGATCACAATGCCTCTGAATTACTGAAATGCTTCCACACGAAAGACCAGGAGAGTTTTAGGAGATTGCAGGTGGGGAACCATCTCGTTTTTCTTTCTAATCCACTGTTACCCTGCCCACCTGAAGGGCAGGGGGAATAAGGCAAAGAACGGGTAAAAAGTAGGGCACCACAGTCTTGGGGTGGTTGCCAATTCCAGGTCTCACATCTCCCCTGGGATACAGGACAGTCTGCACCAGCTCTTCCCCTCTCCCAGGATCCACAAAGCTCTGATGATGCTGCTTTTGTGGTCTGCTGGGCAGAGGAAGGACACACACACTGCTTCTGCTCTCCCACTGCTGACACCACAGTCGTGTACCATGTCCACCATCAGGGACAGGACAGACAGGGAGCATTCAGGAAGCACACAGTATAGGCCAGTACTACTCTCATAGTACCACCAATATCTGGATTATCATGCATTCAGAATGGAGCTACTGCTATGATCTGCATCATCCATAACTCTTCCCACCCCTGGTGAGACCTTTCCAGTTAAACAGCTGCTTTTGAAGGGCCTGGGAGACAAATTTAGAAATGAAATCTAAAGACAAAAGCCAGAGTAGCCTGAAGAACAGAGAGATTTGTGCAGCTTCTCCACAACCAGAACTGGAAAATCTGAAGAGGTTACCATCTTTTCCAAATAGTGTGCACAGATTCCCACTCTTTTCTTCCACTCTGTCTTGTCTGGCACAAGCATTGGTGACATTCTCCATTACATCTTCTACCTTGGTCCTTTTGGGTGATGGCAGTAGTTCCTCCCCTGAGTTCTGTCAATACAAGAGGTGATTAACTGGCTGCCACTGTAACAGCACTCAAAATGATCACAAACTCACTGTGGGCACTTCATAGCACTGAACTGATACTCTCCTTGGAAACACAATTTTACAATGAAGGGCCTCCCACAAGGTAAGGATTTAAACACAAAAATACCACTGATTACTTCTGATATTTAGTTGAAACAATTTGCCTTTGCTTCAACATCAAAGCTTCTCTCTGAGCCTTTGTGACTGGCTGTACAGCAGGAAACCTGCCGTAAGCTCTCTCTTCAGCCTCAGTGCAAGACAGTGATCAGCCCACTCAGCACTGTTTGGTTAATGAAGAAAGGCTCATCAGCTCTGTAAATTTAACTCCAGGCAGAAAAGAGAAAAGCACTAGTCCACCAGCAGAAAGAACTCTGAAATAAATGGTAGAACAGTTTAAGGGGACGGACCAGAGAGATGTGACTTTCAAGAAGGAAACACAGCTCCCTGCCACAGCTGTGAACAGACCCAATCTGGTCAACTGACTTGCTAGAAAGAAAGGCACTGTGTTCATGCACCTCTGCAAGCCCTTCTCCAACTGTCTCAGCCTGCTGGATGTTACCCCATTTACTCCAACGTAAGTTATTGGAATCTGAGGATCCTTCTCACTGCGGGGCTCTCGGTTACCAGCGCCTCAGCAGAACTCTTTCTTCCTTGTATCGTGAGATTATCTGTAAGCCTTTGAGACTCTGTCCTCATTTCTAACAAGTGTCTTCCCAAAGTACATCTTAGCGTGTCATTCATAGGCTCTAATATGATACCACAGTAGAATACTTCACAATAAGTACTTCCAAACTCCACCAAAGTCTGTCTTTAACACAAGTCAGATAATACTTGTATGGTTTTGTAAGGAACAATTTAACAAGTTCCCATTTGTCTCAGTTTCATTTGTCACTTTCACAAAGTTATTCCCTACCTCAGCTAAACGTTTCTGTCCCAGTATCTCCACGGCCACTTGCTCACTGCCCATTTTAGCTGTGTATTGTGAGCAGGAGTCTAAACCTCGTGTCTTTCGCTCTCCGGTCAGTATTTCTGCAATCCCCAGTGATTCAGCAACCTTTAAAAAGTTACAGGAAAAAAAGTGGAAGTTAGCCTGTCCAACTGGAATACGTAAATGCTGAAACACCAAGCTGTTTTCCTGAAACTGAACTAGAACCACAGGGGGTCTAATCTGACAATCAATCATCACAGCTCAGTGACGTACGTAGACTCTCACGTCTCCTTCTACCAGCCTCTGTATTAATAGCACACGACCTTCATTTGAAGGTGAACATTAAAAGGCAAACTCCAAAGAATTAGGAGTGCAATGGTTATATATAGAATCCAGAGACAGAGTTTAGTAAAGAGAACTGTTGAGGCTGTCCATTACTGAAAAAACACCTCTTAACAGCCAAGGATTTCTCTCCCACATCCATTCCTGTGCTTCATCCTTATCTAGGCGTACTCCTACACAGCTTCTCAAGGCCAAGTTGGTTGGTTGATTTAGGGGTTTGGTTTGGTTTTTGTTGGGTTTTATTTGTTTATTTGTTTGGTTTGGGTTTTTTTTTTTTAAGAGCAGAATTCTATATTAAGAATGTACACTAACACTGGAGAGAAGCAAGAAAGAGGTTCCATTTGGGGGACTGCCAGCATCAGCAGCATCCCTTTACTTGGTGCAACTTATTTCTCCACAGGGAAACATCAGTGGTAACTACAAAATAGCCAGATGAACACAAATTCATTCTAGCAAGTCGGATTTTTAATACATACAGTGAATGCCATGGTTTATTAAAAAAAAATCAATATTAACTACTGCTAACAGTCCACACAAGGATTACCACCCTCAGCAAGTTCCCTGCTGGCACCAAACTGGGAGCACTGGCTGATTCCCCAGAGGCTGTGCTGCCATTCAGCAGGATCTCGACTGGCTGGAGAGTTGGGCAGAGAGGAACCTCATGAGGTTCAACAAGGACAAGTGCAGAGTCCTGCAG
>WBNH01001109.1:479082-489342 GCA_013401255.1 Urocolius indicus
AGAGGTTAGGGCATCCCTTTTTTTCTATAGTAGCCAGCAACAGGCCAAGGGGTGATGGGATGAAGCTGGAACGAGAAAGTTCCACTTAAATATAAGAAAAAACTATTTCACTGTGAGGGTGAGGGAGCCCTGGCCCAGGCTGCCCAGGGAGGGTGTGGAGGCTCCTACTCTGGAGGGCTTCAAGACCCATCTGGACATGTTCCTGTGTGACCTGATCTAGGTGAACCTGATTCTGCAGAGGGTTTGGACTGGATGACCTCTAAAGGTCCCTTCCAACCCTACCATTCTATGATTCTATGGATCCAAACCTTAACTCCACCATCCCTACTCTGAGTTTCCCAGTATGCTCTCCTGACACAGTAGTTGCAAGTTCAGTGCCATTGTACCTTAGGAGCATATCATTTAGAAAACTTGTTGGACATGGTGTTTTCACTACTGGAAACATAGGAAGAGAACTAAAAAATACATATGAAATGGTCTAGTGGTTGATAGGGCTGGGACAAAGGCTGGACTCCATGATCTTAAAAGTCTCTTCCAGCTGAAATGATTCTATGATTCTAAGAGGAACACAGATTGGTAACAATCCACAGGCATAAACAGATCCACATTAAAAACAAACCCAAAAATACAACAAAAAAAACCACCATCAGAAACCAAACCTACATTGTCTTTCTTGATATGGCTGTATAAACAATGCATCTGAAGTTGGCACAAGTATTACAGGCACTCACTGCCTGGCATTTTTGTTAGTACAACTGTGACCTGCATAGATGCATTCAGTTTGGCCTCATTTTACAGCAAAACCACCATCCCTTAAAATCCAAGCAGCTAAAACAAACCAAACAAAAACAGCAATTAGAGAGCTTTATTACCTTAGCATCTTTTATTTCAACAGGCTGCTGGCAACTCAGCACATCAGAATTGCTGAGGTGATCATAAGCCATTTTCTTGACCATATTGTGCAAGTCCTCGAATTCCCTGTAAACGTCTGGGAAGTAGGCTTTGGCTGGATATCCTTTTTCAACCTACAAAGGAGGAAAAAAAAGGGTCTGTTTCCTCCCTCAGAAGAAGATAAAATTCAAATCTGACAATTTGGTAGAAACAATTAAGCCACGACATTATGGTGTATTGAAAAATGCCACTGAAGCAGGCAGCAAAAAGCAGGGCTTGCAGTCCAAAGACCCACTGGAGTTTGGCCTGAGTGAGACTGAGGTGACACGCAGAACATTGACGTTCTGCACAATTCCAGCTGAGGACGTTCAGATACATCTCAGAGAATCTTTGTGTATACCAACATTTCAGTCTTTTGAACACAACTCACCTTCATCAAGAGAAACTCATATACTGTAACGAGCTTTGTGAGACGTGGGAGAGCCAGCTCCATTAAGTCTTCGTTATCACACTGTTGTATTAGCTGTCGAAAGACAGGAGGAGTTTGTTAGAGCAAAGCAGGCTACAGAGGCTCTGCATCCCACAGTCAGAACATAACATACCACTACTCTTTTTCAAGAGGTACACTGTGTTTTAGCAGCACTGAGAATAGATGCAAACACAACAACAAAAGAGGAGATCAATTAGGAAACCTCAGAACAGTTTCTACCCATTTAGAGACAAAACCGAGTCCCACAAGTGTTGCCAATGCACAGAAAGAAAAGCAGCAGCAGGAGATTTTAGTAGCCATAAGGGATCTTCCACGTCACACAGGAAACAAACAACAAAATCATGTTAGTTGCATGGATTTTCATCCCCATTTTATGCTCCCCTAAGAGCTTCTTTGTGGCTTTCTCTTCTTTTTTGATGTTGCCCAACATCAGCTGGGTTGATTTCTTTTTGTGGTGTTGGAAGGGATATACAATAGCAGCTGCTAATTTTCCTTCTCCTGATAAAGGATACCAAGAGTGTATCTACATGTCAGAAGTCCCTTTCCAGACTGAGATCCCATTTTCCCATTGTCCAGAGTTTTGCTAGAAGTACTTTTTCCTTAAAAAAAAGACAACTTAATGTTTTCTTCTTAGAAGGCTTCTTAGGCTTTCATCTTTACACAAGGACAGGCAAAGAAAAAAAAAAAAAACAAACAAAACCAAACCTCTTAAAAAAAAAAACAAAAAAACCCAAAGTCTTTTGGGAAATGATTCCTTGAAAAATAAAAGAGAAAAAAAGAAAAAAGGAAAAATTAAACCAAAAAGATGACAAGGGGAAGATACTTGTGAAGAAATTTGCAGAAGAGAACCGTACCTCTTTTAACCTAGCTTTTCTTCTGAATACATTGTGCTCTGCTGACACACTACTAAGGGACTTTGAAGGGGACTGACCAGGTCTGCTTCGCCTCCCAGAACACCTAGATCTTCCACGCATCCTTGTGCGACCACGGCTCTTTGGTCGTCTGGGTCTTCCAGGTCCTTTGGGTGTTACAGGTCCCTGCTGTGCTGAACTGGTTTCATCTTGTTGTTCTACCAACATGTTTCTGCTTTCTGCAGATTGACAAGTCTTAATTAAAAAAGAAAATGGTAAGTTCTTCACCTATGCAAACAGTTAATAGCACAGAAATAAATGCAAAGCTAGATGCAAGTGTCACTGTGAAGAAAGGTGAGGAATTAATGCAACACATTGGTAAGGCTGCAAACTGCTGCTGTGTCTGGTGACAGGACAAGGGGTGATGGGATGAAGCTGGAACACAGCAAGTTCCATTTAAATATAAGCAAAAACTCTTTCAGTGTGAGGTGAGGGAGCCCTGGCCCAGGCTGCCCAGGGAGGGTGTGGAGGCTCCTGCTCTGGAGGGCTTCAGAACCCACCTGGACACGTTCCTGTGTGACCTGATGTAGGTGGGAGCTGCCTCTGCATGGGGGTTGGACTGGATGAGCTCTAAAGGTCCCTTCCAACCCCCACCATTCTATGATTCTATGATCTCAACATTCAGCAGCTCCCTACTACTCTTGTGATTAGGAAAGCTCTAAAAAGGGCAAATTTATATCAGTTCTATCCAGGGATTCAATTACTAAATTAGTTCTAAGTATGACAGAACGCTGGGCTGAGCTTGGGGATCTCCACTGCCTCCCTGTCTGTATTAATGTACCAGTTTCATTACTCCTGCTCTTCTTTCCAGAAACTGTAACAAATCAAGGAGTTAAAGCACAGATCTGCAGGATCCGTTATTTGCTAGTTAAAGGTCCAGCAACCATCTAGCAGTTGGTAGGAGAATTATGGATGAGACTGGCTGAAAGGTTTCTAAATTGCCATCATCCTGGGTAAAAATCAGTGCAGCACAGTACTGCAGAACAATACAGAGAACAGACTTCAGTATCCTGCAGTTCTCTTTTTGCACTGACCACAGAAGAGCACAGAGGATGGGGGAGGTTTGTTTGCTGCACTGGCTTAAGCTGTAAACTTTCACATTTCCAAGATCAACTTCACATTTACAAATAAAGCAATAAATGTGACACTGATATGTCTACAGGAGTTATTTTTCCCTACACAGCAGCTGTATCAGCTCTGCTGCAAGATGTTGGAACCATTTTAATATGGAAAGAGAAACTTTGAAGGGACCAGCTTAAAACATCACAGATAAAATAAAGCAAAGCAGCTAAATGAGCTTCTAACCCAAAGACTCATGTCTCACAGAAGTGTTTGGTTTTCAAGGGGTAGCTAAACCACACTTTCAAAACCTAATCACAGAATTTCAAGGGCTGGAAGGGAGCTGGAAAGCTCATCCAGTGCAAACCCCTGCCAGAGCAGCAGCACCTAGAGCAGGGCACACAGGAACTCATCCAGCTGGGTTGGAATGTTTCCAGAGAAGGAGCCTCCACAGCCCATCTGGGCAGCCCCTGACAGTGCTCCCTCACCTCACACTGAAGAAGTTTTTCCTTGTGTTGCTTTGGAACCTCTTNGCCCACAGCCCTTCTCATCCACCCCAGGATGCCATTGGCCTTCTTGCCCACGAGGGCACACTGCTGGCTCATGCTCATCCTGCTGCCCACCAGCACCCCAGGTCTCTTTCCCCTGTACCACTCTCTAAGAGTCCATTCCCCAACCTGTACTGGTACGTGGGGTTATTCTATCCCAGATGTAAGACTCTACACTTGTTGACTTTCATTAGATTTCAGCTGAGGTCCCACTGCTGGGATTCCAAACAAGCCTCATGACAGAAAACAAATAAATCTCCATTTCAGTGACAGACACTGATAGAGCAGCTGATGTGTGGCTGGCTGTGCTGCCACAGGCTGCCACTGCACAACACAGTGTTCTCATCTGAAAGCAGGAAAGAATGCTGTTCAGGCAGACAAGGGTTTGTCAAGCTGAAAACCGTATGTCAGGAAACCAGCAACAAATGAACACCCGGTGACATAGAACACCATCCCTGCACACGCCAGGGACAACAACTGGATTTGCAAAGCACTTCAGTGGGAAATCGGTTTCATTTACTGCATCTGTGCATATTTCTGAGCAGCACAAGATTACATGGCTACAAATCTCCCTTCTCCTTCCCACAGAACTGGCAGCTTTTCTAAGTAACACGCTTTACCTGCTCTCCAGCCTTGGAATCGACAGTTTCTTCCCCATTCGTAGCTAGTGCATTTTCATTAATTAAAGTGAAAACAATGGAATTCAAACGCGATGGACTCATCGTTTCCTCTCTTTTTCCACAGGCATTGTCCACAAATATACTTCCATTGGGCTTACTTAAAGGTATTTTGGGAGGTGAAGGCTCCAGCTGTCCGTGGCCTGGGTTGAGTTTATAGTGCCTTGCCAACCCTCCTTTTCCTATGTAGGATTTTTCACAGGTCTGACATTTAAACATTTTGGGCTTCAGATTGTAATTTGAAGAACCAAACAGTGCATCCTTTCCCTTCGCCTTCCCTTCTTCATCGTCTTCTATACTCAGCTCGGAGTAGTCATCAGAATCAGACTGATGCCCGTCAGCCAAATCCTCCATTTTAATGAACTTGTAATCTTTAGCTTTGTATTTTGGGGGGCGTGAAATCCTTCCGGAACGAGTTTTCACTTTCAAGGACTTTTTTAACTTGTCATCCTTTCGGCTTTTTTCAAGGCAAGGGACCAGATTGTTTGCTGAACCGGCTGCAACCACGGTGGCGTTCGCAGCCTTTGGAGCCGACGCTGCGGCACGTGCAGCTTTCTGTCCATTCAGCCTCTTGGATGTGGGAACCTTGTTCACAGACGCCGATCCGTGAGATGGTAAAGGTCTCTGCACCAGCAGCTGAACCGGAGACTCGGAAGAACTGTGCAGGAATAGCTGCTGCTGCTGCTGAGTTGCTGTAACAGGCTGTATCCTAATGATCTGGGGACTGATAACGCCCAGTCCCGCTATGCTGGAATTTCTACCAGCCGCCTGACTCAGCGTTATAGTTTTGGATTGGACTGGTGCCAATGGTGGCACTGGCCTTCCCGTTTCCTTCATCTGTCCTGGCTGAACTTGGACACAAATGGCTTCCAGCTGCTTTTGTGGGAAAAAAAAAGGAAGAGTTGAGATGACACGGACCAAGTATTGCCAAGGACAGACGATCCTTGGCAAGACACACACATGCCCTTAAAGCAAAGCACTAAGAAACCGACACACATGGTTAGTTTTCCATTGTAAAGCATCAGTGCAGAGATTTCACATCAAAGCCCAGGCTGCCTTCCTTCCAGCCACTGCCTGCCTTGCACATTTACAAACGTTGACTGTTTAACTAAAGCACGTAAAGCTTGCCCTTAGGCCATGTCACAGCTTTGTTTCCTACACGCAGGCTTGTTCTGGAACAGCAGTCTATGCCATCACCTAGGCAGATTCATAACCTTCAGCAAACAAAACGCAGGAGAACTCTGGTCTGCTCGCTGACACCAGGCTCAGGACACACTGTAGTAAGTGCTCATTTCAACAAAGGTGTCGTGACAGTAGTTAAAAGGGATGTGTCACTGTTTCATCTCCCTCACCCAAATCTCTGTCTCAGCTCGAACCAATCCCTGTGTAACCAGATAAAGGATCACAGGAGACAGATTCAAATATCCTGTACCAGGTGCAGATGCACAGGTGCTTCGTAGCTAGAACTAAGATGGTGCTGATCAAAACAACCACGTGTGGTCTCAGGANAGATTTCAGCTGAGGTCCCACTGCTGGGATTCCAAACAAGCCTCATGACAGAAAACAAATAAATCTCCATTTCAGTGACAGACACTGATAGAGCAGCTGATGTGTGGCTGGCTGTGCTGCCACAGGCTGCCACTGCACAACACAGTGTTCTCATCTGAAAGCAGGAAAGAATGCTGTTCAGGCAGACAAGGGTTTGTCAAGCTGAAAACCGTATGTCAGGAAACCAGCAACAAATGAACACCCGGTGACATAGAACACCATCCCTGCACACGCCAGGGACAACAACTGGATTTGCAAAGCACTTCAGTGGGAAATCGGTTTCATTTACTGCATCTGTGCATATTTCTGAGCAGCACAAGATTACATGGCTACAAATCTCCCTTCTCCTTCCCACAGAACTGGCAGCTTTTCTAAGTAACACGCTTTACCTGCTCTCCAGCCTTGGAATCGACAGTTTCTTCCCCATTCGTAGCTAGTGCATTTTCATTAATTAAAGTGAAAACAATGGAATTCAAACGCGATGGACTCATCGTTTCCTCTCTTTTTCCACAGGCATTGTCCACAAATATACTTCCATTGGGCTTACTTAAAGGTATTTTGGGAGGTGAAGGCTCCAGCTGTCCGTGGCCTGGGTTGAGTTTATAGTGCCTTGCCAACCCTCCTTTTCCTATGTAGGATTTTTCACAGGTCTGACATTTAAACATTTTGGGCTTCAGATTGTAATTTGAAGAACCAAACAGTGCATCCTTTCCCTTCGCCTTCCCTTCTTCATCGTCTTCTATACTCAGCTCGGAGTAGTCATCAGAATCAGACTGATGCCCGTCAGCCAAATCCTCCATTTTAATGAACTTGTAATCTTTAGCTTTGTATTTTGGGGGGCGTGAAATCCTTCCGGAACGAGTTTTCACTTTCAAGGACTTTTTTAACTTGTCATCCTTTCGGCTTTTTTCAAGGCAAGGGACCAGATTGTTTGCTGAACCGGCTGCAACCACGGTGGCGTTCGCAGCCTTTGGAGCCGACGCTGCGGCACGTGCAGCTTTCTGTCCATTCAGCCTCTTGGATGTGGGAACCTTGTTCACAGACGCCGATCCGTGAGATGGTAAAGGTCTCTGCACCAGCAGCTGAACCGGAGACTCAGAAGAACTGTGCAGGAATAGCTGCTGCTGCTGCTGCTGAGTTGCTGTAACAGGCTGTATCCTAATGATCTGGGGACTGATAACGCCCAGTCCCGCTATGCTGGAATTTCTACCAGCCGCCTGACTCAGCGTTATAGTTTTGGATTGGACTGGTGCCAATGGTGGCACTCGCCTTCCCGTTTCCTTCATCTGTCCTGGCTGAACTTGGACACAAATGGCTTCCAGCTGCTTTTGTGGGAAAAAAAAAGGAAGAGTTGAGATGACACGGACCAAGTATTGCCAAGGACAGACGATCCTTGGCAAGACACACACATGCCCTTAAAGCAAAGCACTAAGAAACCGACACACATGGTTAGTTTTCCATTGTAAAGCATCAGTGCAGAGATTTCACATCAAAGCCCAGGCTGCCTTCCTTCCAGCCACTGCCTGCCTTGCACATTTACAAACGTTGACTGTTTAACTAAAGCACGTAAAGCTTGCCCTTAGGCCATGTCACAGCTTTGTTTCCTACACGCAGGCTTGTTCTGGAACAGCAGTCTATGCCATCACCTAGGCAGATTCATAACCTTCAGCAAACAAAACGCAGGAGAACTCTGGTCTGCTCGCTGACACCAGGCTCAGGACACACTGTAGTAAGTGCTCATTTCAACAAAGGTGTCGTGACAGTAGTTAAAAGGGATGTGTCACTGTTTCATCTCCCTCACCCAAATCTCTGTCTCAGCTCGAACCAATCCCTGTGTAACCAGATAAAGGATCACAGGAGACAGATTCAAATATCCTGTACCAGGTGCAGATGCACAGGTGCTTCGTAGCTAGAACTAAGATGGTGCTGATCAAAACAACCACGTGTGGTCTCAGGACACACAGCTCTCCTCATCAAAGGACGTCCTGAAACAGTAACGAAAGTTATTTCAGCCCGAGGGGGAAGGACCGTTATGAACAACAGGTGGAGAGGGTGAGCCCAGGCACTTTAATCTGCATGACTTGGTAAGGACTGTACTCTGACCATCAGCTTGATGGGGTGAGCCTGGTTACTTCATATCCGTGACTTGTTACCGATAAGGATGGAACTCCCTGCCGCAGATGATCGTTTACTCAACCTATGCCGCAGATGATCGTTTACTCAACCTACGTGCCAAGCAGAGGATGCGCTACCCGGGATGTTGTACAGATGCAGCGTGGGATGGTGCACTGGCTTTGTGGCATCCCCGGGCTTAGCACCAGTGTCTGTGCAGACACGGAACGAAGCAGTATCTCCGCTCTGTGTGTAGACTGGCTTCGTGCACACCGGGCACGAATCCATTTCTCAGGCAGTAACTCCACCACCGGCGCACGGGGCTGAAAAGCTGCGGGTACCGTGAGCGGCTGTAGGAGGAGCGGGGCTGACCTGCCCCGTGCATCACCACCTCACCACCGTGAAAAGCCTCTTCGGAACCTGCTCCAGCCGCACGTGTGGCCACACCGCAGCGCTGACCAAGGGCACCTGGCTACGTGCAAGCGCGGATTCTTCCAAACCCGCTTCAAAGCCCAATCTCGAGTCTGCGCCGGAGGGCGGGTGACATTGAGGCACGAACAAAAACAACCCCCCTAAACACATAAGAAAAGCAGCGTTCACACAGCCCCGAGCCTCCACCCCCGTTACCTTCTGCGGGAGGAGCCGGGCGGCCGCCGCCGCGGACCCGCCGTGCTGGGGGGTGACCTGCTGTGCCACGCTCTGCAGCTGCCGGACAGCGGCGGCGGCGCCGCGCGCGCTGCGGGACAGCGGCGGCCACGGCTCCGGCCACGGCGGCTCCAGCTGGGCGGCGGCGTCGCGGTGCCCGGGCGGCGGCGCTGGGCGCAGGGGCAGCTCCGGCGCGGCGCTGTCGGAGGTCGGAGCCTCCTCGGCAGCCGCCATCTTGGCAGGAGCCGCATCGCCCCCTCCCATCCCCCGCCCCCGGGGAGGTGTCGGTGGTTTCCCTCCCCTGCCCGGACAGTGCGTGTGCCCGCGGGGCTGTGCGCGCCCCCGGGATCGCCTGCAGCAAGGGGCCGGCGGGCGAGCGTGTGTGTGTGTGTGTGTGTGTGTGTGTGTGAGCCCACGGGAACGCGCACGCAAAAGTAACCCCCCACGCAAAATTAACCCCCACGCCCCCGGCAGGCAGCGGAGCGGCCGCAGGGACGGAACCGCCGCAGGGACGGAACCCGCATCCCCACCGCGGACACCGGCCGTGGGGCAAGAGATGGAAGAAAAAACTAGTCCCAGCCTTATGGCCCGTACGGGGATCGAACCCGCGACCTTGGCGTTATTAGCACCACGCTCTAACCAACTGAGCTAACCGGCCCGCTGCTGCAGCCCCGTTGGCACACAGACGGGATAAACACACACTCCTGTCACCCTCCCGGCGGTGGTCACACAACACACACCGTGTGACAACGCCACAGGGCACGGTGGCGAGCAGACGTTGCCTCCCTGTCCGTAAGGCTAACGCTTGCCCCTTTCCTGCCTTAACGATTCCGGCTTCACGCCATTGAGCACGATACTTCTTCGGGGCGTTTATTGTAAGCCTTTGACTCCTCTGGCGGCTGAACGCTCGGCTGGGATCTTACTTCTCCTGGAAGAGTGATGTAGCTCTTCCCAGAGGTTTGCTTTTGCACACACACACACACACAGAGGCCATTAGGCGGCAGGCTACCACCGGCCATCACCCGCTGCGGGCGAGCCACGGCACCGCGCCAGAGCAGCCGGGGGGGGTTCATGGAGCCCTCGCGAAGGTGAAGCCCAACGCCACCTCCCCAGCGGAGACGAGCCCGTGCGGAGAACAGCTCCACGCGAGCGCAGACGACACCGGGCAGCCGCACGCTGACGGCCCCGCCAGCAGCAGCAGCATCCCTCCCGCCGGCAGCAGCAGCATCCATCCCAGCAGCAGCATCCATCCCGCCAGCAGCATCCATCCCGCCAGCAGCAGCATACCTCTCGCCAGCAGCAGCATCATCCATCCCAGCAGCAGCATCCATCCCGCCAGCAGCAGCATACCTCTCGCCAGCAGCAGCATCATCCCTCCC
>WBNH01001109.1:489500-551764 GCA_013401255.1 Urocolius indicus
CAGCATCATCCATCCCGCCAGCAGCAGCATCCCGCCGGCAGCAGCAGCATCCATCCCTGCAGCAGCAGCAGCATCCATCCCGCCAGCAGCAGCAGCAGCATCCCTCCCGCCGGCAGCAGCATCCCTCCCGCCGGCAGCAGCAGCATCCATCCCGGCAGCATCATCCATCCCTCCGGCAGCAGCCGCAGCTCGCTTCCCGGGCACAGGCGGGGCAAGGAGGGCGGCCGTGCCCCGTGCACCCGCTTACCCTCGCCTTATCCTTAGCCTGAGCCGCGGGACGGGGCGGCCGGCCGGCCCGAGCCTGCGCGGTTGTCAGGGCGACGGGAATACAACATGGCCCGGGCCGCCCTTCGCTGCTGAGCGTAGCCGGAGAGCTGCAGGTGAGCGCGGGGTGCGGGGGGAGGCCGCGGGCAGAGAGGGGTGGCTATTCCCGAGGGGTATCAGGGGCCGCTGCGCCTCTGAGGAGCTTCTGGACCGGGTTTCTGGGCCGTGCGGGGAGCACCCGCGCTGCAAGAGGTCGCAGGTGCTGCTGCAGCCCCTGGAAACCGCCCACTGACAGCTCCTAAAACTCCCTACCTGGACCGCACGTGGAAACGCTGGTCTCTCTCTGCAACGGGGTGCTAATAAATGCTTGTGCCCCTAGTAGCTCATCTTCTGGTCTCTCTGTACATCCCCAGAACTTGCAGCTCTCTCTTTCCGTTACTTACCAATGCTTCTTCCAAGCACCCCTTGTCACATCCCGCACATCTGGCACGATTCTGAACGCAGTAATCACGTGCCAAGGCCTTGTGGCTGTGGCTCGCGTTGAACTTGTTGCTTTCTTCAGCTTCTTTCTTGTTTGTTTCTCTCTTCTCCCGTGCGTCACCGACATATTCAAACGTCATTGCTCCGTCTTCCTCAGCATCTCTGCAACAAAATATCTGCTTCGGGGTTTTATGATGTCCTGTTTTGACTACCGTAGTGCTATCTTGTCTGTCATTTTACCTTGGATTCCTTAATTCCAAATGGTGGCTGCTGTTCTGATCACACTTAGTTACATTAATAATGGATGTAGTCTTTGAATTCCAGCGCTTGCCCACAGTTCCCATATACGTTGTTCTTAATGTCCTTGATCCTGTAGCCTCTTGCACATTGAACTGTCCTTCTGTTGAATGATTACTGCTCTGACACTTTCACAGCCACTTGTTTGGTGACAGATGAGTCCAGATTGCTACAGCTTATTCTTCCTAGCTTGTGTCTGCCTGTCTGCTAACCACTGTAAGCCTGAACACCCGTGTGTGCTGAAACAGAGGAGGGGGAAGGAAGAGGTTGAGCAATATCTAGCTTGTTGTAGATCCCACTACAGGTGATTAGATCTTTACTGTTTAATGTTCTATACAACTGTAATTAAAACTTTGTTCAGTTTCATTCTCAAAACTTGTAAGTTCTAAAAGGCTGATAAAATCTTTAACATTGCCATCACTCTTCATCTTTGGGTAATTAGTCTTGCTTTGTAGCTGTGGGAAGTTTCATAGCTTGAATCAACGTGCTTTCATCTGACTGTTCTCTTTCTCTGTCTGTTTGAAGCCCCTTGTTTTGCTGGGGTACTCTTTTGCCCCCCAGGTCACTTTCAGTTATGTGGTGCTGAAGTGGATTCTTGAGAGTCTCCAGAGATCTTGTTCTGCCATTTATTAGAATCAAAGAGTAGGTCAACAAATACCTTGTGTGTGTGTGTGTGTGTGTGAATCCATTGACACTTTTTGTCTTTGCCATTCTGTAAGAGTGGGATTCAAGTATCCTGAATTTATGGGCTCCATCTTATATTTCAATAGGAAATTAAAACTGAAGGTGCGAGTAAAGAGCACGTTGCAAGATGTGATTTCTGCTGGCAAAGCATGTTACTTGCTTACACACATTGCTCAGAGCACTAACTGACCAGTTATCACATAACAGCCACAGGAATTAAACAGTCTCATGGTCTCTTCCCTGTTTTGGAGTCTCTGTTAGGGATTGCTTCCTTTACCCACGATGGCTTCCAAGTGGCTTTTCTGCTTTTAAGGTAGTCCTAGATGTAAATTCTCTGCATAGAATGCATTAGGTGGTGTCATTGATTATAAATGACTCAGCTTTTTCCTGTTTCTTTTTTTATCAAATTTAGATGGCCTAATCAGTTAGTTTATGATCCAGCCTGAGGAGTAGAGACCAGAAAACCCAGCAGCAGGAGGTGATAAAAATGAGAGGAGCAACTGGTAATTCTCACAGAAGTGCTGCTGCTGCCCTGGAGAAAGGAGGATTTGCAAGGGAAGGTTTCTGCTAATTAAAACACAAGCATTTGGATGGCAAGGGAAAGAAAGACCTTATTTATTTATCTTACCAGGAGTAAGTGTGAAAGTTGGGGAGGAGGCAAGAGGTGAAGACAAGACAAATTGACTGCTAGTTGGAAGACAGCGTTAGAAAGGCTGTCTAAGCCACTTTTCCCTCAGCAGTATTTCTTGGCAGGCTTCCTCCACCGTGAGGCTGTGTTTTTACTTGTAAATTCAACATATCTGGAAATCTTCTTGGACACTGAAAGCAACTGGCATCAAACAGCCCACATCTCTGCTAGTAAAGCCTCTTATCTTCCAAAACAAAGCAGGAGGACAGAAACTGCTTCAGAAATGGCCTTAGAAGGAGCCCTTACATCAGGCTGGGAAGGTACCTGGAAGAGTGGGGGTTATCACAGGCCACATCCGTGCTAGGGACTGTTGTCACAGTGACTAATACAGACGACTTCACTTCACTGCTATTGACAGAGCTTAAGACTCCTGCAGTTACTCTGACTCCCTTAAAGGGCTGTATGAGAGTTTTCTTGCTTTACCTCCTTCAAAATGACTGGGTTTGGATCTTTCTTAAATAATAGGACTGTGTCAAAAGGAACAGCAGCATAAAGCCAAGCAGAACTGGGTTTTGCTCAGATGAAGTTACTGGAAGAATTGTCAAGAATAGAATCTGTAGGTGCGAAAAATAAAGAGAAACAGGAGGACAAAGTGGGTGAAGGGAACCAGGCCCTGGGATTGGTAAGGAGGAGGTAGTCACAAGGCTGAAGGAGAATGAAGAGGGAGAGAAATGTCGATTCTGAAGGAAACTAGAAGAATCAGAAATTAATAGAAATAAAGCTTTCTTCATAACCCTTCTCTTACCTGCTTCTGCTGTTCACTTAGAGTTCTGCAGAACTAGAATTGTCTGATGTTCACATCGTTGTGTTTGGTGAACTTTGTTGCCAAAGCCAAGCCTTGTTTTTGGCCTAGTGCAAAACTTCAGGGGATAAGGCTTTAAAAACAACAACTGCCTGAAAACAACTGGGATTTTGTGGGTTTTTTTGCTAAAAAGACAAAACCCCCACCCCAAGCCAATAAAACCACAAAAGCCTCCAAGAAGAATAAGTCTGAAATGAGTTGCTAATGTGCTGCAGTAGAAGAAAAAAGGTACAAAGTGTTGCATCACGTCTCTGAGCAAGGAGGCAGCAGTTTCTTCTCTAAGACAGAATTACTGTACTTTCAGGAATATAGATTTCTGTAGTACAAGCAGCAAAACTTCATTTGCTGAGATTCATCATCTTTTCTTTCAAATAACTTCAGTGTTAACAAAAGTCCCTTTTGTTTAATACACTCCCACTAGCCACAGTCTTCATGACAAACTCCACCCGAAGCATTACAGTGTGGTTTTGGTTTTAGACTATAGACCAGTCCACGAGGTTAGGAGGGGGAACATTTTCTGACGTTCTAAAGACATTGAGTCTTAGGGATGGAAAGTACTATGTGTGTAAACACCCGAAGCAACATTTAGAAAGGTGTGCACGGTCACTCGTAGTACTACAGAGAATCCTGTTTCAATTTGGTGGGGAAATGTGAAATTAAGACTGAAATGAAGCTTTTATTGTATACACCTGTATGAAAAAGGTTTGCGTGTAGCACAGGAAGGGAACTCTGCTGCTGATTATGCAGGGCCTTCCCATCTGGCATTTGGACTGGATGACCTTAAAGGTCTTTTCCAACCAAAATGATTCTGTGATTCCTGGAGTGCCCTCATTGGTGCCATCCACTGTACGAAATGCTGCCTGGCTGCTGGGTCGAGGGTGAAATGAGAACAATGAGGGACTGAACAGCTGATTTCTGTCTTTCTAAATAGACTTTTTTTTTAAATGTGAATAATAATACAAGGAGGAAATGTGTCACTCATCCCCCTGGCCAAAACTTTTTTCAGTCTTTAGAACCATTTTAATGCAGGTTAAAACCATTCTGTTTCTCTTTAGTCCATGGATAGCATTAGTTCTACCTCATCTTTGCATTTATATTTAATCCCATCCATTAGCAGGGCATTATATGGACTTTTATCATATGGCTTTTTATCAGTTAGGATAGTGGAGGAGAAGGATGTGTGGAAGCAGACATAGACTTAATCTCCAAATATGTAAGTGCCACACAATGCCTTTTGGGCCACTGACTTTGTATTCTCAGTTGAATCTATGATGTTCCTAGTCAAATCAGTGGGAGGCACACACTCGTATGTAGGAGGTAAAATAGGCCATTTTGCTCTGAGGTCGTATATCTCAGTGTAACTCTGAGCTTCAAAGACTGTAACTTTAAAACAAGGAACTCAAATATCTTCAAGTAATGTGGCTTCTGATTCTCTGTTGTATTGTTAGAGAACGGTTGGCCCATTTAGACTTTACCATCAACAACTGACCAAATTGTCCAGTTTATGATCAAAAGAGTATTTAAGCTAACTGCTGAACTCTCTCAAGGGCAGATGGTATATAATTCAGCGGTAGGGCATCACAAGCAGACTCTTTCATTTGGCATGTTTAAAATACCTTTTAGGCCTCTACCCCGTTGATAAATTGACTGAGATATTCCTTTGATGAAATGAACTCTTTGAGCAGCAGGTAACAGTGTTTCAGACAGAACCTGGCCAAACAAGGTCTTTTCTCCTGGTTTCACACTGGGAAATACTCTTTTGGTGTTTGGCTTTAAGTCTGACTGTGAAAAGGTGTGTGTCTGTGTCCTGTTCTGATCCATTAAGTAATGTGCAAAGTGCAAAACCACCAGCCCATTTCCCTCAGTGCAACACTCACCTGGCTCTGAAACCCCTCCAGGGACGGTGACTCCAGCAGCTCCCTGGGCAGCCCCTTCCAATGCCTGACAGCCCTGGCAGCGAAGAGATTCCTCCTCACATCCAGCCTCAACCTCCCCTGGTGCAACTTGAGGCCGTTTCCTCTTGTTCTATTGCTTGTCACCAGGGAGAACAGACCCATCCTCACCTGGCTGCAGCTTCCTTTCAAGTAGTTGTAGAGTGAGAAGGTCTCCCCTGAGCCTTCTTTTCTCCAGGCTCAACAGCTCCATTTCCCTCAGCCCTTCCTCACATCTGAAATTTGCTCCAAATCCTTTCCTGGCTTGGCAGCTGCCTCTGGATCCTCTCCAGCACCTCCATGTCCTTCTTGTAGAGAGGGGCCCAAAACTGGACACAGGATTTGACTTGACACAAAACTTGTTGATCACTCTATAATGATTTTATCCTTGCTCTTCAGGCTGCCTTATTCCTCTGGCCAAGGCTCTGGTACCACACTGACAGGCCTGTTTGCAACAAATACATGTCAAGCTGGTAATGGTGTCAGTGGCTTAGCTTTCTGGGGTTCTCAGCTTCAGCTGCCGTGTTGTTAACTAAGTGTAATCCAGATGGCCAGCCAGCTCGCCTAGCTTTGTGACAGTCTGTCTCAACACTCAGCTGCAGATTGTACCCTCACCCTTTTGCTGTCTGGGTTAATGGAACATTGCAGGTTGTAATGCAATTACAATAAAAACCGAAGACCTCAGGACATCTGCCTCTGCAGGGCAGTGGAATGGAAAATAAAGTGTCATATCATGGTGATACTTAAAATTGCTGTTGTTGGCAAAACATAGACTCCAGTCAGATACCCATTTCAGAGCCCTACCGGTGACCTAACTAGAAAGTATTTTCACATATGGCATAATGGCTTTCCTATCTTTCATTGTAAGTTTGCAATCTGTTAGTTTCCTGACAATTCCGTGATACTGCTCCATGTGATGTGCCCCAAAAACCTGCCTCCGTGTAACTTCACAGAGTAAACCAGGTCGCTTTTGCAACAGACACTTTGGTGAGTATAAACTGGAACAAGGATATCTCAGGCCCCGAGTTGAGAAAACTGCTCTTACAAATTAAAAGTGTCAATTCAAAATGAAAATATCCATTTTAATCCAGGTGAAGCCAAGTGCTTTTTGTTCCTACACCGTGTACAAATCAACAAGTACATTTCATTTCCAGCCTAAAGCCTCTGTATTCGTTTCTTCAGTGTTAAAAGGAAAGCTGGCTCCCTATCCCTGATATGTGAACTTATGGACATGAATATTTATAAGCTGGTAAAAGGTATCTTAGGCATATGTTTAAGAAACACACAAACTCTCCTTGTGTGGATCACAGAGTGGAATTGATTAGTTTTCACTGGGTTGTTCACCGTTAACGTTTTCACAGAATCCCAGAATCTCAAGGGCTGGAAGGGACCCGGAAAGCTCCTCCAGTACAACCACCCTGCCAGAGCAGCAGCACCTAGAGTAGGTTTTATAAAGCTCATGGGGAAATTTGTGCTCTACTACTTTACATTTGCTCTGCAGCACAATATACTCACTTGTGCAAGGCATGGAGGCATGCAAAAGGTTCCCAATGAGTCGGCCATCTATGCGTGAAAACAGGGCAACAACATTGACTGCAAACCACACAACAGTTGCTTTATGTAACAGAAATACAACCTAAATAGATTCTTTTGGAGCCAGGGCTCTAGTGATATAACAAGAACATTCTTTCCCCTTTGTTTCAAAACCTACTGAATCAGTTTTCATCAGCAGGGAGATGCTCCACTCCATCATCTTGGTGGCCCTGCTCTGAACTCTCTCCGGCAGCTCCCTGTCCTTCACTACCACAGTTTCCTTTGGGGCAGCAATAATTCTTTATTTTCTCCTCCAAACGACCTCACTTGTGGCTTATGGCAAAGTCAAGAAATGTAACATGTGGCAGTCACTGCAAGCAACAACCATGGCAAAGATCCCAAGTACGTAATTGAATTGGAGCATTCATCTTGGTTCTGAGCCAGAGCACTTAGTGACTGAGCATCTCTAGATAACAATGGCAAGGGGAAGGAGCTCCTCTTGAATGTTCAGCGCTGTGATTTGAAGGATTTGTGGTACAATTAAGTTGTTCATTGTTGATGCTGTATCACAAAACAGCTTTCAGAGTGCACAAGAATGGTTCCAATTCAGATGAACTGGAGTCTCTTGCAGATTTTCACAGTGTACAGCAATGGGAGTGCTTGTCATTTCCTGACATTTCTAATTATCCAAGGTATACAGAGACGCTTGTGTAACTAGAACAGGTCACTGTGATATTACTAATGTGGAAAGCTGATCCTTTTGGGGTTTTCCTTAATAAACTGACAGATACACGTCATTTCAATCAAGACAAGGCTATCGGTCTTTCCACAGTCATCATTCTCTTGCTATTAATTTATAGTGGCACCACAAGTCATTCAATACCTGCAAATCAGCCCTGCCTTCTGTTTAATCAAGAAGAGTTTGATCACTTAAAGTGATGGGAAAAGTCTGTCTCAGAGAGAGGTGAAGGAAACGCCTCAGGCGAAAGCGATTGGAGCCTCAAGTGCTGCTGCCTTATGATTTGCTTCATCGTTACTTCCTAATCTGGTCTCTCTAACAATAATCTTGAAGCAGAGAAGCATCTGCTCTAGATTTTACTGGTGACCTGTAATCACAAACCAACTGAGCATGGCTTCTTTTCATGAAGGCCTGATTTCTTCAGTGCTGGTAATTACCCGAGTTGTTTCGAATAGCTGCCTTGTAGAACAGCTTTTCTACTCTAAGTGACAAAAACACTGATGTTGAAAACACCATTTATCTCTACTGGGGTAATAACACTCCAGTCCCCAATGTAAATGGTGCTCTGTTTCAAGTGCTTTGTTCCCTAATCCTGCCCAGTGGATTACGTGGAGTGCTGTAACCGGGAACACAAGTCCCGCTGGCTGCTTGGACCTGTGGCCTCAATGAGTTACTGTCCTGGCCAATCTCCCTCCTCCCCCCCCAGCCAATTACTCACACTGCTGTCATCAGGCAGATCAGTACCTGCTTTGTTTTTCAAAAATGTGATCATTTCTGCCTCCCTTGATGACATTGCAGTGTTACATAAAAGCATTACAGCAAGATTAAAAGGCCTCGGGAGCCTGGAAAAGAAAAGCCCTGGAGTAGTTCCTCGGCTGCTCTGTAAAACAGCTGCATTTTCTAACTGTCATTATTGTGCAGCAGCACTAGCAAGCTAACCTGCACAGGTTAACCTTTCATTTGCAAGTCAAATGCGAATCCTGGCCCTTTAAGCGCTGCAGTAATTTGAGGTGATTGATGTGAATCTTGACCCCAAAGGCCAGCTCCTGTGTTTAGAGAGGAAATGAGATGTTTAGAAGTGAAACAGCGCAGTTCTGTTAGAACTTAGGGAAACAGACAGTGCGAGAAAAACATGCAATGAAAGCTAAGGCTATTGAATTGACAGCTGTTAGCTGAGCTATTCTGAGCTACTCTGGTGCATACTGAAATCTAAACTACGTCTTGAGTGGCAAATGGATCCCAAAGCTAGCTGTAAATGACATAGCATTGAGAAAGGTGTGATCGATGCACGGTGCTGTACATTGCCTTGCTGAAGGGTACATCTTTATGTTCACTTGTTTGCTACAAAGCTAAAAGTACAGCTTGAAATTTAATTCTAGGAAAGAGAACGCCATTACCTGAAAAGAAAAATGAAGAGACACATCCATCAGTTATGCAAATCTCTTGGTTACACACATAGGTCAGAGGCCTCGGTTCAAGGACAGGGAGCTGCTGCAGGGAGTTCAGTGCAGGGCCACAAGGATGATGAAGGAGGTGGAGCATCTCCCTTGAGATGAAAGGCTGAGGGAGCTGGGGCTCTGCAGCTTGGAGGAGACTGAGGGGTGACAAATAACTAGGAGGGCTGGTAATGTTTATGTTCTTACTGAACTCTCTGCTGTCTTTACTTTGGGACAGAAATGGGGTGTTTCACAGAGAAACCAGAAAGCATATTAATACAAGCAATTAATTCTATGCAAGGACATTTAACTGAAAGTAAAGTCTATCAGTATTTTTCTCCTTACTCTGAGAAGGTGATGCTGCCTCATGAATGGTTTTAATAAAACACAGAGACAGTTACTTCTAACACCACGCTCCTGCTCTAGAGGGAAGAAAAAGCAAGTGTTATTGGCTAAGACCTGAAACTAATCAGATGCACTACACCTGCATGTGTTCCAGTCTAAAAACATTTCCTTTGTCCTCCATCAAGTAAGATTTTTCTCTCTGTCTTAACCTAGAAACAAGGAACAGGCTTCAGTTCTGCAGCCCTTGCTTGCTATGATCCATCCCTACATTTATCGGAGCTTGTTTGTACAAAAGAGAGCAGAAAGTGTTAGCTTTCAGAAGACCTCCTCATTGAAATCCCTTCCCCTGACAGTTTCACAGTGTTGTTTTGCTAATGTCTGAAAAAAAAAAAACAACCCAGCATTTCAAACCTCAGTTTCTGAAATTTCCTTTTCTGGAGAGAAAATTCTAAGTCTCAGAAGTGTACTGGAGAAGCCCAAAGCACCCATTACATCACTGCTAAACCCCAGAACTCCAGGAAGAGCTTAATCCAGATGTCCAATCTAGCAGCCTTCCCTTCAGCAGCAGTCCCTATGCTTTTCCATTAACTCTTAGCTCTTATTTCTAATGATGTGCAGAATGGTAATTGCACAAATTATGGGACACAGAGATCTACAAGCCTGGAGCTATTCGCTATGTAAATGCAGCTTCACTCCTGTAATACTACTCCTGGGATTTATCAAAGTTCTGCTCTGCCCTAGTGAGGCCTCATCTGGAGTCCTGTGTCCAGTCCTGGGCTCCCGAGCTCCAGAGGGACAGGGAACTGCTGGAGAGAGGCCAGTGCAGGGCCACCAAGATGATCAGGGGACTGGAGCATCTTCCTGATGAGGAAAGGCTGCGGGACCTGGGGCTGTTTAGTCTGGAGGAGACTGAGTGAAGAGCTCATTAATAGTTACAAATATCTAACTGGTGGGTGTCAGGAGGTTGGGGCAGCACTTTTTTCTATAGTATCTAACAACAGGACAAGGGGTGATGGGATGAAGCTGGAACACAGAAAGTTCCATTGAAACCTAAGGAGAAACTCCTTTGGTGTTGAGGTGAGGGAGCCCTGGCCCAGGCTGCCCAGGGAAGGTGTGGAGGCTCCTGCTCTGGAGGGCTTCAAACCCCACCTGGACACGTTCCTGTGTGACCTGATCTAGGTGGGAGCTGCTTGGGCAGAGGGTTGGACTGGATGAGCTCTAAAGGTCCCTTCCAATCCCCACCATTCTGTGATCCTATGATTCTATTTCTGCAGCAGAATACTTTGCAATTAGGAGATTTTTGATCTTGTAGGAGTGTTTGTTCTAAGCAGCCACACACAGACCACATCTCTACACGAGCATGGAACGCTGACTTACAGATGGTTACAGAATTGCTATGTGGAGCATTCAATGGAGGGTCTTGCTTATTATTAATCCAGGGAATCAAAGGCAAAGCACTTAAATAAGGAGCACATGGGATGGGTAATGTGAGTTCTGTTTCCATGGTTTTGTGGAAGCTCTCAGTGATTAGTCTGCAGGGTTGATGAGGCAGGGCAGTGATCCTGTCTTGTCTGGCACTCCCTTCACCCTGAGGCAGGTTAGTAATAAAGCAGTGGGATGTTCAAGAAAGCATAGTACAAATAGACATGATTTACCAGTGAAATAACATTTTTGAACAGCTGGTTGGTTTAGGGTTTGTTTTGGTTTTGGTATTTTCACCTTGGCTTCATATTGGAGTTTGGTAAAAACGTGTTTTCTCTGCTTGCTCTCTGAACATAGGGTGGGTGGCTCCTTTCCTCTATCCTCAGCCTTGCTAAAGCACCTGATGCTGAAAGTGTTCCCTCTGTCTTTGACTTACTATTCTGTAAAAACAGGAAATTAGAGAAGACATTGCTTCTGCTTTACTGCTTTGATTTATAATGTAGTGTGTTGAAGGCCCTTGTGCCAGGACCATTTGTCCTGGAATATTTCAAAGTCAAATTCTGATGAAGGAAGAGTTCAGGAAAACCGAGATTAAAGTTCTTAAAGCTTTCCATGATAAAACTCTAACTCAAAAGGTTTCTTACTGGTCTCCAAGAAAAAATAACCACCACAAGTATTTCTCCAGTATCTTTGTGCCCTAGCAACAGCAGCAGTTCTTTATTCTCCTCCCACACTGCTGTCTCTGATATGCAACCAGGAGTGGTAACGTTTGCTTTGCTTCTTCCTTCCTCCTCCTCCACATGGCAAGTGCAGCTGCTGCCATCACCATCATGTTAAATGACAGCCCTTATGCTTTGCCTGCTAACTTGTAGAAACAGTTCTACTTTGGTCAGAAAACTGTTAACAGAAAAAATCCCAAGTGTGGCAGTTCTCCTGCAAAGCAAATTCAGACCAAAAGCTTTAAAAATCCCATGGCTTTCCATTCCAGTTTGAGTCAGGTGGACTTTGAAGTTCAGCAGGAAAATGAGAGGCTGCAAACCTTGAAAGGTATTTCCTCATCATTTTAGTCTCATTTAACAAATGTCATGCTTTGCAGCCAGCTGCTAGGTGTGTTAAGAAAGAAATAAGGGATGTTCATTGCAAATTAACACAGTAAAAAAGACACAGCCTTGCCAAGTCAAAGGAAAGTATGGACAGGTTTGTTTCTTTTCAAGTGCATCTTGCAGTCTTTGTTGTTAAGCATTGTGTAAGTCTTTATGCTTTACACCACACCATGTAAGAATTGTTGCTCTTTTCCTCAGCCATGCTTTATCTTTCAGCTCTTGGCCTCCCTCTTTCTGTTCCTTACAATCAAGGCTCCTGGATTACCTTGTTTTGTGGGAATTGCACAGTTGTTCTTCCCTAAGGTACAGCTTTAGTGACAGCACATTTCTGTAGTTCATGCAAAATCCCCTCCCAGCTGCTTGCCTTGATGTAGCTGCACAACACGAACCAGATCTCTTTTCTCACCTCCCTCTACTCCAAGCTTCGTGAGGACATTGGAGGAAGTGTGCAGCCAGCTGTTTGACTGAATTTGCAAACAGTTAACAGAAGCTTCCCTGTCTCCAAAGAGGACTGAGTGTTTTGCTTTCAAGAACCATGTGCTGCTACTGAAGTGTTTCTTAAATTATAAGCCCAAGGAGATGTTCTGCTGATCTGGAGAAAAAGCATGTGCAAGAACCAAACGTTAGCAGAGCTAACGTGTTAGGTCAGGTTGCTCTGTGGTGATAACACAGCTTTCAAGGACTTTATGCAAGTTTTATATTCGCTGAGGATCAAGCTCAGGAATGCAGTTCAAATCATCATCTTTCCAGTGCTGCTGCTTGCAAGGAAGCTGTGTGATAGGAATGGAATGTTTCTGATGTATTTCTATGTGCATACACAGCGTGATGGACTGCTGGCTCTGCCGCCTTAAAATGAGGAGAACACGGGGTCTTCTGGGACCTGCCACTTCACTAGAAGGCAGCACAGTCCTATACCCACTGCCTTTCACCAGGAGAGATGGGGCTTTTCATGTACTTTACCCTAAACCTGTCAGGAGAGGGCAACTACAGGCTTCTGTTTAATACCCCAAACTGCTGTTCCTGTCCAAACTTGCAGCTGTACTGAGCTGCTGCTCACGTGTTACCTTCCAGTTGTTGGTTGATGTTAAACTGTTCACAAACGAATAATTCTAAAATGTGTCTTCCTTAGAAAGGAATTATTTGGTGGTTTGGGGTTTTTTTTAGCAAATGTGGCAGCTATACCACTTAAACTAGTTTAATTGTGTCCTCTCTAGTGCTAAAATCATCTCTTACCTTGCAGTTTTCAGCCTCTCTTTTCCGGATCTCATGACCTGGACCCAGTTTCAAATCCCCGTGATGTTCTAGGCATTCCTGCTAACAAAACTCACAAGTTCAAGCAGTAAGTACGCACTCCCAGAGTTAATGATCTCACTGTTTAATGATCTACAATAGAACTGCACAACTGAGTGCAATTTCTGCTCAGGGAACCACCACAAACCTGGACGAGTTCCTATGTGCCCCACTCTAAGTGGCCCTGCTCTGGCAGGGGGGTTGCACTGGATGAGCTTTCCAGGTCCCTTCCAGCCTTCTGTATGATTCTGTGTAATGACAGAACTTGTTAGAAAGAAAGCACTGGGGGTTTTTTCCAAGTATTACTAACTTGTCCCTACTAAAAGATAAATCAGATGAGAATGTTTCTCTCAGTAAATTGTAGTTCTCTCATGGATAGCTGTTCTCAGTTTGCTTAATACAGGTCAAGAATGGTGAGTTTTAAGTTCCCCTTTGTAAGAGGAAAAGGAATACTGCCTCTTGTGCACAGTTTGTCTCCCAAAGTCTTCTCCCTCCTGTATGCAACGACAAAGCACAATCCTGATGAGAGAACTGCTGCCCATCAGGCACCACAGCACCCATATTTTCACCAACTCTGGCAAGTGACTTCAAATCAACGCTACCAAGTGGGGAGAGTGCTGTGTGCTTATGATTTGAAGTGGCCCAAAACGAAGTTAGCTCACAGTGCTAGTGCTTTGCTTGCAATGCAAGGAACAAAATTCAGTCAATGTCACTCTTTGCATGGAGTCCCAAGTTTACCTCAAGCACAACTGATGCCTTTCTCTTTTGTTTTCCTCCCAGACATTTAAGGCAGCTGCTGAACAAGCTTTGGCCATGCACAGAAAAGTAAGATTACCAGGAAATACACCAGAGAAGTAGCTCTGCACTTGTGGCAAATCACAAAGGAAAGTCAGAGACAGGTAATATTTAAGTGGAAGAATTTTCAGCCCATTTGGAGAAAGTAATTTGTGGCCCTGAGCTTGTTAGCTAGAAACAAATGTTTTGCTTAAGCCGATTACTTGGGTTTATTCAGTCTGCCTGAACACTGATCTTAATTTGGTCTGATGCAGTTCCCTCCCTCCCCCTGGAAGCCCTGAAATACAAGAGATAGAAGCTGTGATACCACATAATCCCTTCAGCAGACTGTTGTCACAGTTGCTGTTACTTAAAGGGTCAGTCTCACCAGCACTCAGTGCAGGATCACCTCCCTGCTGCTGCTGACAGCACTGTTCCTGAGCCAGGCCAGGATGCCCCCTGGGCACACGGCCGGCTCCTGTTCAGCCCCACTCACCTGCCACACAATGAAGAGGAGGAGGTTACTGACCACCTTGTAAAGTACCTGGAGCGTGAGGAAAAGCCTGACTGTACAGCCAGAGTGTTAGGGGCCTACCAAGAAGAGCAGTGCCATATGTTGTGTTTCTGTGCCTCCCCAGGGTTGGTGAGGGCACCTCTGCTCTCCTCCTGCAGGGCAGCAGTGCTGCAGCACAGCCTGGCTCCGGCAGCACCGACAGTGCTCCATGTTCAGCCTCCTTTTAGAACCTGATGGAGGAGGAGGGTGGTTAAAAATAACATCAAGGGATTCTTTGAGCTTCAGAATTGGGAACTGAACATTAGCTACAAAACAGACACTTTCATACTGTGAGTGACAGCTAACTTTGGTATCTTTTTTGGATAGAGAAGAGTTTTGTGTCTCGGTCTACTCTGGAAATTCTTCTCCTCTTCAAGAACTGCAGCCTCAGGTTTGATAGACACTGTGCAGGTTATGCAGTCACCTCAGACACTCGGTTCTTGCACTTTCTGTAACCACTGAACATTTTTATATCATTAGAATCTAGATACAACCTAAAGCAAAGAAGATTTAGCAATACTTTCCTTCAAGCCACTGATCTTACCATTAATCAAAAGTCTGAGCAGCAATCAGAGTTGCAGAGAGCTCCTTACAAGAGCACTGAGGGCCTGTTTCTTACCATGTTTCAGAAACCTTGCAAAGGTCACCAGTAACAATTTCATGTACTGTTTTGTAGTGCTACAGAAGGTAAGGGCTAAGTCAGCATTCTTATCTTGCTTGGAAAGAGTACTTGTTGCAATTTGACCCTCATGGCATTAAAAACTCCTACAAATTTACAATAATCCTCATAAAATAAGGCACAGTGACAAGGCTCCACAGGGAAACCTGCACTGCTGCTGCCAGTCTGAGGTATGCCAGAGGAGTGCCAGACTTCTCTTCCTGGGACTGAACAAATACACAGGCATAGCTTTAGTGGAGGAACAGCTCTACACCTGTAGGGAGAGAACATCATAACAAAGGGAGATTTAACCATCAGAACACAAGGGTCCAGCTGTGCCTCCTTACTGGGTGAGTGCTGTCTTTCTTGAGGGTCTGAGCAGCAAATGTGCTCCCAACAAGGTGCAGGGGGGTGCAGGAACACAGTGACAGGCTGTTTCACTTCTCTGTTACACCCAATCCTCCCCACTTCATCGTGCTTTTGTGTTAGCAGCTCATGCTGAGTGAACAGATAGAGAACTGCAACCAGAAGGCAATCCAATATCTGTTTGACTATCTAGCATAGGTTTATATAGATACATAGGAATTAATTCATGTAAACCTACCACAGATAGAGAGATACATGTGTAAGACAGGTGAGATGCTAAGCTGAGGAGATGGAAATGGAGACTGGAGCAGTGCAGGCAGCACGCTGGAACAGTCATGCTGACTCCTTACCTTTGGAACTCCCAGCAAAATGTGTCATGAGCTTATCCAGGTGTTTTCCTTCCAGAGAGGAAGATGGTGAGTTGCCTGCTGCTAATGTGTTTGGAGTTGAGCATGGTGTGCAGCAGTTAAAAAAGATGGGTGAGTGATTGTATCCGAGGGATCTTGCTCTCTGCAGTTATTCAGTTCTTAAAAGATGTTTTAGAAAAGAGACAAATGGCACTGCCCACGTGGGACTGCTCACTCAGCTGCTGAGCTCTCCCAGCAGCACACAGGAGGCCAAGGCCCCTCTTACCAAGAGTGTTAACTGGTAGCTTCCCATAACCTCTCACTAGAAACCTCAAGCCACGGGTGCCAAAGTTGAAACACTTCAACAACAACAACAACAGTCCCTCAGATGGTGGATGCACAAGGTACTCCCTTGTTTTCCAAAAGTGTTCTTGCAGCTGTTTGCTTTGTAATTAATATCTCAGGTAGGTGACTGTTCACACACCAGGAAAGGGATTGTTCTTGTCAGAGCTGAAGCCAGGATTTGTGGTAAGTTTTCATTTGGACAGAATGCTACTGGAGAAATGTCTGGAATGATACCAGCAGGTCTCTCTCCTGTCCTCTGTCTCTGGGGCTGTCAGGCTGTTGGAATGAAAAAGGCAATTTGAAGGGAAGGACAGGATTGGGATGTTTTCTTTCTTTCTTTGACACTTTCAGGGGGATCTTTGCATCCTGGCACATACAGCCCTTCGCTATTTCTTTAATAACAAGTTCTTTGCACTGTGCCTCTGGGGACAACCCACCCTCCTCTGGCTGCTGCATGAGCAGGGAAACCTTGAGTTTTCCCACCTGCCTTAGAGTTAAAATACACTCAACTTTGAGCTGCAAACTGGCAAGTATCGCTTCTGCCCTCATTCTTCCAGCTAAAATTCCATATTGAGATGGGCTGTGTTCCACTCACTTTGAAGCTCTCTTTGTTTTTCAACATAGTAGGAAAAAGCTATTCATTAAGAGCTGCTCCTATAGAACCCTTCAGGTAAGTTGTTAGTATTTCTTCCTAAGACATCTGTTTTCTTCCATATGGAATAAAGGATGGGATGAGCAGTTGAAGCTTCTGATAGTAAAGATGGGGTTGAAAAAAACAAGGCCACGCACGTTCCCTGTGTGCTGCTGAGCTGGGATGGGCAGCCAACACAAACAGCAGGTTGGCACTGTGACTGCCTCAGTGGTAGATACTGCAACCTGGGTTCCACACTGGTTTGATGTCATTTTCTCCAGTTTCAGTGTGACTGGGTGAAGGTGTCTGTGAAAGGAGGCTGCAGGAGGGAACTCCGCTAGATGTCAGGGACGAGGCTTACCTGTATTTTAACAGTTAACCCCCTACATTAATAAAACAAGACTTCTGACCAATGCTCCTGCTCAGTTTCACTGTTTTCCCCATCCTTTGTATTTGAGACGCTGGCTGCGTTACAAGAGCCAGACTCCGTTACAACTAACTGCTGCAGCTGTTTCTCCCCAAGTTTTCGTGCATTACCCGAGTAAAATTAACTTCTCATGCCAGAAGGTGTCTAAAGGTTTCCTGCAATTCAGCACAGCTGTCCCCAGGGTTACTGCTGGAGAGGAGGCAGGGCAGAACCCGGGGCAGGTCCCACTATCCTCCCCCTGCCAGCACCCTGCTCAGCCACAGCCTCCTGGCCAAGATTGCTCCCGAGGCAAAAGGGAGAGGGCTGGTGGATACTTGTGTCAGCTGGGGCCTGACATGGAGCAGCATCTCTTGGGAGGGGGTGACGATTTTGCAAGAACCGCTGAAAACAAAGCGAGCGTTCTGTGGGCGACCGATTCCAAGCGCCGTGTGCTCAGACAAGCAGCGCTAAACGCTACAAATGGAAGGATGTGTCTGTCTCCCTAACACTGATCAGTTTAAGAGCCCTGAATTATGAATGAGCTGCCTGGTGTAAGGCAAACACGTTGTCTCAGAAACGCATCTACTCCAGGATGCTGACCTAATTTCCCAGTGCCAAGGCCAAGCGTGCGCAGGGATCTCTCGCTTCCCATCTCCCGAGGCAAACAGAGGGCACTGTGCCCCGCACGCTCGCCTGGCTGCAAGGTTTCCGCCGTGTGATTGATGCATTTGGAGATAAAACTATTAAGAACAAGAACAGAACAATGTCACTTCGTTCTCCTCATGGGAATTCACCTCCGGGAAAGATGCAGCAACGTTCGTGACGAGACCTTTCGAAAGGAATTTGTTCTCCAAAGCTGAGGTGGGATTTCTGTACCAAACGTTTAATTCCACAAGGGGTTACAGCAGAAGTGATCGAATCCGAACAGAAAGTAAACCAAAAAAAAAAAAAAATGCAGATTGGAGATAGTTTAATATGTATGTTCTGAATTAGAAAGAGCAGTTTGTTAACTGAGGATTTCTAGTGTCATGATCCGTGAGTCCCCTCCCCGCCGCTGCGTTACATCGCTTGTACATTCCATACAGAGCCCATCGCAGTCCCAAACAACAATAGCAAAATAAACGTTCCATAGTTACAAAGGATTTGTTCTCCACAACATAGACTTTCTCTGGTGTCTGCACACCTATTTTAAAGTAATTCTCTATTAGCATTAAACTATCGAAGTGCAAAAAAACCAATTCTGTTTTAAAAACCTATGATTGCAGCATCCATCTTCCTGAATTACAGCTTGGAGCCAGCCAGTGCTGACTTTCACCTCCCGTGAGTGCACCCCAGGCCATCTTCTAGCCATTGCTGGTTAAAAAAATCAGTGCAAAATAAACAATGGTGAAGTACTAGTTTAACCATTGAGCTTACTGGTATTTAAGAAACATACTTTATTTTACACTATATATATATATATATACCTTTTATTTATATATTTATATAGAGATTAAATTACACTGGACTCAAAAAGTATAAAGAAAACCCCCAATGTTACTGTTTTCTTCCTGCAGCACCAAAGGAAGCTTTGTTGTTGGGGTTTGTTTGTTTAGTGAAAGCTCTCCCTTGGGTGAGCAGCCTCGCAGTATGAACTGTAATAACTCATTACCTTCTTCCTTTGCAAATTACTACGTGATTCCCATCACTCCATGCTTACACTCTGCCACATTTTAATTTGTGATGCTCTTTGCCTGAAGAACAGCTCCTGGTTCCACTGTCATTACTTCTTGTCCTGCGTTCAGAGATTCGCTAGCAGTAGTGGATGGCTATACTACAGTTCCACTTGGAGAATTGGCCTGGTTTTGGGATGACAATAAACCCTGCAAACAAAGCAGTTTACATTAATCCAGCAAGAGAACCTGACATTGATTTTATAAAGTTCTTAGCCTGAAGATACTACAATTCTTTTTTTTTAACCACCATTTCAACATCAGCCCCTTCTTTCCTACCCAACAATCTCAGCCAACGGTGTGTCAGTCAGGCAGCACTTGAAGGAGGTTCCCAGAAGGGAGAGAGCCTGTGTGTTTGTGACACACAAGGACTGACCCCAGCCTTTGGATTTCATCCACCTTGCATTTCCAGTCACTGTGATTAAAAAATTATACACCAAAAACAAAAAAAAAAGTGATCATGGTTTTATTAGGGTGGCAACAAACCAACCTCTTGCCATGTCAACAACGGGGAGCCCTGACCTGGCAGAGGGAGGCTCCGTCTCTGAGCTGCTGCTGAATATTACAAGCTTCTAAACAGAGTCTCTAACCACATATCTGGTGATTTTAAGAGAGAATGAACCACCGAGCAAGAGTTCAGCAAAGATACGCCATTACAGTGTAAGCTTGCACTCAGGAACACTTTTACCAGCTGATTTAACCACATCACTGGTCAAACCCAAGGCGTCTGGCAGCACTGGGGACAGAATGCAGTGCCAGGGAAGCTCCTGCTGTGGGGCAACACCTCAAACGCACGGCTCAATGCGCACAGCGGCCCCTCCTTCATTCACATCTAAGTAACTATCTCAGGCTTATTTAGCAGAAGCTTGATATCCAAATACAGTTTGGTCTTTTGTAAGGTCATCGTGAGGTTGCAGGAAGTGCCATCAGGCCGAGGGGCACAGGGGCAGCCAAGCTGGGAGCTCACCGATGAGCCTCGCTGCACACGCACGACTGTGGTGGCACTTGCAGCAACTCCAGCTTAGGTTCTTACCTCAACATTAAGATCCTGTGACTCATTCATCAAACTAGCCAAGCTCAGGCAGCAATTGGCACACCATGTAGGATTCGGTCATGTCTTCAGACTCTACAGGAGCTCTTTCTTGCTTGGATCCAACAACGGAGAGGTCGTGACTGATGGAAGAAAACCCTTGACCATAGGCCGAAGGGGTGGAAGGAGGGCTGGACTGTATAGATTCATCAAGTTTCTATTAAAACTACAGCCTTTCCCTTTGAAAAACATCCACTCTACCAGTTCAGACACAGGATGAGTCTGGATGTTTGCAGGACTTAGAGCAGAGTGTGTGTGTGCACCCTTGTGCCGATACACACAGACACACACTGGCTGCTACACTTATCTATAACCAAAGAAGTGGTGCTTGAGTTGGTGCCCTCCACAGATCACACCTGCAGGAACCAGAGCACTTCTAAAACTCCATTTCTGCAGTGGACATCTGATTCAAACCCTGCTGAGGTAGACTCAGGTGGGCTGGTCTTTAAAACTTGTTTGATGTTCAGGATGCGCAAAGATACCACGCAGTGCACAGGAAGAGAACAAGTGTCTCCTAGCTACTATTTAAGGAACAGATGGTGAAAAAGACAAAGAGTTTCAGAGCAAACAAGCTACTGAAGCACTTCTGAAAATTTTTACCAAGAAAGTTTTGTTCCAAAGTGATGAAGATGAGTCAGAACAGCTACAGCTCACTATCAAAGCAGTCTTCAGAAGCCTGTTAAATCCAGCAGCAACTGGAAGGTTTTTCTTGCCAGAAGATAACAGCCACTAAGCAGCCAATTTCAAATACCCTGGAAAAGGACACCTGAAGGTATCACTTTCATTCTTTCATAAATTATATGCCAAGATGTGCTTTATAAGCACATGGGGAGCACAAGGGATGACGTAATGTTAAGTCTCTCTCAACAGGCTCATAGCCATGCTACACAAAGAGAAAGAAGTGCTGGCCTAACATCAGATTCACACTGTAATGCAACTGACTGTTAGGAAACAAAACAAAGAGTCATTCATCTTCCTACAGCTCCTCTAGAAACAGTGTGTCTCACTCCTCTTTCCCTGTGAACTACCAGGCACTCTGCAATTCAAGCTGCAAGAGTAGATACGTGGAGTCACTCAGGCCGGGCTTCGTCTGCCAGGCTGCGAACGCTCCCTGCTTTGAAGAGCACAAGTGGCTCTGGGCACATGAACACCACAAACTCCTTGTGTTTCACTCCTTGCTCTGAATTAATTCTGCAACTACCCTGCGCAGAAAAGACCACCACCACCACCGTGGAAAGCACCTTGAGACCCATATCCTTGTGCTACTGCGCACAGACATTGCAACAACTTTCCAAGCGCTCCCTTAACGCTGGCCCAGGCTCTGATGGCCATCCCAGCACTTCTGTGGGAGAGAGCAAACTCTTTGTGAGTTCTCACAAGTAACCTGAATGCAGAAGACATCTCAGATGTTCACACAAGAAGCAAGAGTGAGGATTTGGGTCTTAGGCACAGAAGCTTCACTGAAGTGAGTGTTCTCGATGGGTGCTGAATAACACAAAAGATCCTACAGAATTCTGCCACTCTATCAGAGCCTTTAAGCAAGGCCGTTGAAGAAGTTATGGCAGGTGGAGCAAAGGCAACAGTAAAGCCATGATAGAAAAAGGAGGGCTCAGTTCCGATAGAAGTTACCCTGCAGGAGTCTGACCTGCGATACAACAGCAGTGGGGCTGGAGTATTTGTGACTGCATCTTCTGGTGATGATATGAGGGACAAGGTTGTGACAAACAGAGCAAGCTCCTGCCTGGAAAGGCAGAATGAAGATGTGAGACTGCAGCGCTGTGATGAAACCAGCCAATCTAGTCAGCCAGGTGGTAAGGGATGGAACAAGAGCTGCAGCAACTCAGCAGCACGACAGCAGAGCCACAGGGTTGGAAGTTGAAAGGGGGAGAAGGAACTGCCCACACTGAGCCAGCAGCACAGACAAATTAAGAGACTGTTCCAAAACGTTTTGAAAATAAACACAATCTTTTATTAGTAGTATTATTTTGTCAGCATGTGACAGGAGCAACTAGCAGGGAGTGGGAAACAGCACAGTTATGAGGCCCAAGTCAGGAATCTGAGAAAACAATCTCCACCACAGCCTCCAGCACCTGCCCTCCTAACAGAGCTCCCTGGGGCTGCCATGGGCGTCCTGCGCAGAGGAGGGCGGCAGCTGCCACGTGGCACTTAGCAAGGTGAGAGCACTGAACGGGGGCTGCTTGGGCACTGGTTGCTAAGATAGTCCATGTTTAGCCACAGGCATTCTCTGCCTGCCCAAAGCACACAGCACTTGGCATTATTTGGTAAAACTGGGCTTGCACGGGTAGGAATGAGCAGCTGTAACAGACAGCATCAGTCAGGTCATCTCCACTCGAGGTTTGTGGCAATCGGAGCCGTGGGCTGTGCAGGAAGACCCACAGCAGTTCACACCAAACCTCCTCACAGTTTAGGACATTACAGGTTTCTTAAACCTCTACATCTGCTCCAGCCCAAAGACTGGGTTTGAGTTGTTTTTTAATAAGTATATGAAGAATAAAGTTTCACAGCAGAACTGAACTCTGAAAGATCAGCATGGAAGTGCTGTCTGTTAAAAAGAAAGAACTCAGCAAGAGCCTGCTAAGGAGAAAAAGCCATCAGTAACTACCAACTTAGTGTCTTCTTCATGTAAATTAGAAGGGAATTAATTAGAGCCAAAGATGCAAGCACGTGTAGTCTCACTGATGTAGATAATACACTGCAAGTCTGGACACAGGAGCAGGGAAGCGAATGGCTATGTGCTCCCTCCCCTGGCTCAGACTCTCTAGGGGTCAGAAGGCTGCACGTCTGCACATCTTTCCTACTTAGTTTTGAAACTAAAGGGTAGGAAAAACAAAGCAAAGGGTCCAATGTAGCAACCAAGCAACGTGAAACCAAAAAAGCAGTGAAACCAATTTTTAAGATATCTAAATTAAGCAATGTCCATCCAAAAATGGCACAGAGTTGTGATGCCACTTCTGCTCCTGCCAGCAGAGGAAAGCATGGGAATTCATTCTCTGAAGATTATTCCATGGGTAGTTTATTCATATCCAGAACTGTGAAATTCTTACATAGAATCTTAACTTTGTAATCTTAGAACCTAATTTGGACAGAGACCTTTGCTTGACAGAATTGCCCCTGGTCCAATACAGCATTTGAGCAACAGGATGGCAAAACAGAACGAGATTTCCCACACTTGTTTAAAATTCTGTAGTCACAGCATCTCAAGGGCTGGAAGGGACCTGGAAAGCTCATCCAGAGCAACCCCCCTGCCAGAGCAGGGCCACCTAGAGTAGGTCACAGGGGAACTCATCCAGATGGGTTTGGAATGACTCCAGAGGAGACTCCACAGCCCATTGGTTTTAAGATCTGCATGAGTAAAATACCCAAGTTTCTTACCCAAATGAATCAGCACTTACTAGCACATCTCTGAACTGCATCTACTTGCTACACCTGGTATTAATCTCTAATGAAGACATGAACTGAGAATGTTCAAGCAAGCACATGCTGAACAGTCATGTCATTTTGTATGGGACTGAGGGAGGCAGCAGCATCGCTTTATCCATCTTTACACAGCTTCTGTTCGTTAAACAGAGTTTTAAACAGATTCTTTGCTTTGCTTTTCCCTTGTTGCAGTAGCATTACAGGAAAGTATAAATGCTCAAAGCATTTGAAAGCAGAGCTTGTGAAAGAATTGAGTAGCATCAGGGAGGTTTCACTTGCAACTTCTGTGTGCATAAAGGATTTTTTCCCCTCAGAGCTGTATCACCCTTTCACTCATTGTCAACAAAAAGAAATGTCAAGGCTGACAGAAAAAAAACCCATCAGATTGACTAAAAACCTCTCTAGTGGTGTTAGGCAAGATCACTTCAAGACTAGTATATGATTGCACGTGGAAGATATGCGTGTCTAAGAGGAAAACAATAAATGAAGAGGCAACTACTTGTGTGCTGGGAAAAGCAAAAAAAAAAAAAGGGCTTTTGCCAGCAGAAAACCGATGTGGCTCAAGCAATAGTACCTGAAGCTTCATTTTAGTAGTAAGGTCTCACATGCTCAGGAACAGTAGATTTGAGGGCACTAGAGAAACCAAAAAAGTCAGCAGGGTTTAAAACTTTCAGATTAGAAAAGAATGAAATGGAGAGAAACCAGGGAGAACCTCAAGGAAACACACAGGACTTAAGGCAACCCCATCTGGGTTAACTGTAAAGTAAGCATGGTCTTAGCAAGAAGAGAGGAGCCAAATTCACCTGACAAGGTTGATCAGCACCTACCTAAACCCCAGCTTCAAAACCAAGAAAGTAAGGTGATCATGCAGGTTATTTCCTTGAGAAGTTTGTGCAATGTTATTAACCAAAGAGAAAGGAGATGCCACCGTCACGGTCCAGGACGGCATCTGCTGAGGGGCCTTCGCCGGCCACAGGACCTGGGCAAGTGCAGTTTGGTTCACGCTCACACTGACTTGAGCATCGGGCTTGACCGACCAGTTCTTGCACATGGTTTGACGTAACTGGATGTTCCCAGCAGCTTTCAGGATGGGCTTCATTTTGTTCCTCAGTTGGTACCCGTCCTTAAATATACAGATGTTACACACATCGACCATCATAGCGGTCAATCGACACCTTCTGAAGTACCAGAAAGTTCTCAAGTTCACGTAAGAAAGATTATTTCCTCAGCTTTAGTCTACAGGGCTTTTGCCTAAGAGAAAGAGAGAGAGAGGGAGTCCTACGTCAGTCAGACTGGGCGTAAAGGAACTAACATTTTCACTGATCTCTCTCGAAAGTGCCTTAGAAACACTTCAGTCAACATCACGCGTGTGGCTCCTTCAGCCACCCATTAATGCAGAACCACTGCTGCCAGGGTGACAATCCCCAGTCCTCTCACACTGAAGGGCAACCTTGTTTGAGTCTTTGCTTAAATTAGTTCCAAGAAAGCTTGCAGCCCAAGTTGTAGGTCAGTTTACTTTTAGTTCAGACGAGTTTTGTTCTAGGCTAGACATGGTTTTTTCTAGACAGAAAATGCTCGAGTCATCCCAGTGAGCCACATCCTCAGGGCTGTGCATTCAGCGTTCATTAAGTACACATCAGATCTAAAGCTGGAATGAAGAATGTGCCTTGCACCCGTGTCCATCGAGGAAAGAGCTCCTGTAGAGTCCTAGAAGCAACGACAATGCTCTGCCCCAGCTCCTACTTGGACAGGTAGGCAGAGAGAATCGAGATACATCCGCATGTTACTGAATCTGAGTTTAACAAGTTTGATGAGTATCCTATTGCATGTTACTCTAGTCCTAGAAAAAAATAAACATCATGAGACATGACCTTATCAGCAAGGTTTAAACAGCCAAATGTAGGCACCGTCCTGAGACGAGGAGAAACGTTTGCTCAGAGCAGCCTACGGGACAGAGCCGACCTCTTACTGAAAAACATGGCAAGTTCACAGCTTTCATCGTGGCCGCTTGCTCAGCACAGTACCACAGCGTGAGACCACCTAAGGACTGCAAGGTAAAGTCAAATTGCAGGTGTGGAAAGGACATGGGAAAGTTATCTACATTTACAGTTCAATCACACGTTTTTATTTAACATCAGTATACAGAGGACAACCCCAGCAAAGTTATTTTTGTAATGTCAAGTATTTAGTAAAGTTCTTCAGCTGTAACAGTGACAACAGAACAGCTAAAAATAAGCAGTATGAAACAAACATGATCTTCTGGAAATTATAAATATACCAACGAGACTTCTTAAAGCTTAATTATTGCAACAGTTAAATTAACAATAGTTCATGTTAGAAAGGCTCTATGAAATTTATTCAAGTCGTCGAGAAATTAGATGGAAGTGTAAAAAGGAAATACATATGAATTTTACTTTTGATTTGCACTAAAGGCAGTCAATACAGTTTTGTACAGTATCACCTAACATGTCAATCTTTAACAAACTCCAGTATACAGAATTCATAAAATGCAGGAAAAAAAAAATAAAAGAAAAAAAAAAAAAAGGATTGTTTAATCTTTACATGTGAACTGACAGGAAATTAACTGACACAGATTTCATTCTGGTAACATAAGCAGGCCAGCATTTTCAGTATTAATTTAGTAGCTTGACGCTGTTAAGGGGGCAGACAGATACAGTCATTCCAAGTACACAGTCAGATTTCCAGAGAGGTGATAGTTCAGAACGTGGGGTTTCTAAAAAGCATTTAGTAAAAATCATGTTATTTCCTAATCCAGACGTCCTCCTCATAAAGCCTTCACAGGGTTACGAGCTCTCCTGGCTTTACCGGAGCCACTAGTCGCACCTCCACTCACACACACACACACACACACACACACACACGTGCAAACACACATACCTTGCTATAAATATCACACCAGTGTACTAGGTTTAAATTCACCCTGATACTGTGGGTATGCCGCGTGCAACTTCACTGTTAGGCACGTGACGGAAAGCTTCCAATTCGAGCACGGCAACCTGAAGTCATCCGGCCGTGTTTCAGTTTCACTCTGATCATCCCTGAAGTTTATACAGATACCGTATCACGTCGAAAGAAATCTATTTGATAGTACTTAAATACCAGCAATTGAACTTCAATTGTAATGATGAAATGCTCCTTTCCACTGAGGAAGAATTAGTATGTATAGCTGCTCGTCTCGCTTAGATATAGTACATGAATGTTTAAGTACTCGCACTAAAACAGAAGCCATACTAGAACATGATACTGCACTACAATTGTAGTTCACTAGAGAGTTCAAGGATGTTACCATTTAAAGCCTACGTTCTCCTGTACAACAAGTCAAATAAATAAATCCCGTGTGCATTAGTGTCACCGAATGGTAGCATGTTTGTCTTGCCAGGTTATACACTGCCATTCCCCCGGGGGCCTGCTGCCCAGTCCCACCTTGAGCTTTCTTACGAAGGAAACAACTTGTCAGCAACTTTCACTTGGGTAAAAGGGAGTCGCTGCACAAGACTGTGATCGGTTCATTCTGAATCAAAACACAGAAACCACACACGTATTTCCTCAGACCACTACGTCCAGAGAAAACTTGTTTTGCATATCCAGGTACCACTTTGGTATTTGAGGGGGGCTTGTTGGGTTGGGTTTGGTTTTAGTTGTTTCTGCAGGTCCCATAATCCAGTATGAAGCTGCTACAAAGACAGCACATGAAGTTTACACCTTGGTTCCTTGAAAGTTACTTTTCCAGGTTAAGACAACAGCTCTATAATCCCATTTAGGTTTCCCATCAGGGCCTGGGAAAGACAGGGGGACAGGCAACAGCTGATTGTCACCATGTCGAGAAGTTCATACGGCAACCTATTTTCCTCAGCACCCTGAACCTCCTGCAGAAACAGGCTAACAAAAAAAAATCAGAGTAAAAGATCAAAAACTAATGAACCCTGAGCCTCATTCCACTTGTTTCTAATTGGATTTGGCCGTTCTCTTCACCTCACTCTGACAGCGAGTCAGTACAGCAGTCCTGGGAGAGCAGTGCAAGAATGGTACACCCAGTGAGGAAGCTCAAGGTATGGCAACGTATACACTGAAGTACTCATTTGCAAAGTTTCTAAACAACCTGCCAGGACACTTTGTAAGCACTGAGTTACCTCTGCATTGTTATTTTTTACCCCACTAAGGGCAGCACCAGCCCAACCAGAAGAAGGAGAACTTGTCACACACACACACACACACGGCTTTCGACGGCTATTAGAAATGAGAGGGAAAGGGAGCTCTGGCTCAATGGAAGTTACATTGGACACTGCAAGCCTGCTTCAGTTTTCCATCCAATTCTTTCTTTAGGCTGGCAGTGGCAGGAATTTAATGAAGGCCTTTTGAGGCAACGATGGAAGAAGCAGCAAGATTCAGAGGCTTTCACTCTAGAGTTGGCAGACAAAAAAGTGACGGAGTTTTAAGATCACTTGGGGACCCATATTTCAAAAGGAAGACTAGAAATAGCAGCTTTAAAACCCCAGAGTAATGGGACAGCCTAGGATAAAACAGCTGGCAAAAAGAATGGAATGGTATATAACCCAGTAAGAAAGACATTACCATGAGTGTTTTATACTTAGATAATTTTCATTAAATAAGAATTAAGTGCTTTCTTTCCTATAAACAAAAAGGATCCTCGTAACGTCCTTCTGGCACAAATATTTTCCTACCAAAGCCCTGTAAACATGCCACCAAAATTCAGTTTTTAACCAGCAGAGTGAGCTCACTAGAAATGCAAGTGAAAACAGAAAAACAAATTAATTGGAAAAGTTCTACGTAAATACTTCCTAAACAATATGGCATTTACATCACTGTGCAATATATTAACTTTGAAAGTGATAACTTCAGCATGAAAATTACTTACCTGTCATTAAAGTTTTCCATATTGGCCAATACATAAATCCTGATTTTTGGTACTGCATACTTTATCTCTGAAATATTTGAAATGTCATGTTCCAAATCAAAGCCAAATACACAGAAGTATTTCAGTTCTACCCCAATCTAACAAAGCCCACCTCGGCCACTGACAAGAAACGTATCAGTGTAGTGTTTTAGTAGGATGGCAAAGGAGTCGCGGAACAAAAAGAAAACAGGGGTCACAAGAGAAATCCGAGGCACTGCTGTACGTTTATAAAGTTACTTCAGAAGACACGAATTGCACTGAGACACAGAGTGGTAACTGCTTCAGTACTCTCATTTGAAATAGCTTTGTGTTTTGGGGAGGGGATGCTCCTTTTGCATTTGTTTGGGTTTTTAAAATCGATGCTGGATCTGCAGTTCTTGGGCAAAAAGTACTTTCAGGTAACACCCTCCTCCCTTCTCCCCAGAAAAGGGGTCACAAGCTGCAGTTTTGGATTTAATCTTTAAATATGCATCAGGATGCAGAGTGGACACAGCTCTCTCTGCGTACTTACGTTGGTGACATCTCAAAGAAACTTACACTATATAAACAGTTTTAGGAAAAAGCACTGAGTTTTACTTCAAAGTTTATAGCAATGAAGATGTGGTCCATAAATACACGCAGTGCCTCCACTTCGAGAGTCGGATTTCTGACCCAAATGGTTAAAACCTAATGAACATCAAACTTTCATTGCAGCTGCCCAACGTGGCACTGTTGGGTATTGCCAGAGGGTTTGCTTTCGTTTTTTCAGGTGATAAACTACATCCCCTTTCAGCAATTTTCACAAGAACAATGGTCCTTTTTGCTAGGTCGAATCTGGTAACATTGAGAATGTTGCTGGCAGAAACAGCCAGGGTAGCACTAAGTACTTTTTAAGTCAAATAATCACTATGTTTAGCTTCAGTCAAAATTTAGCTTGCTACATATTGGACAGACGAAAACAAAAGTTGTGTCTGTGCTCAAGTGCAGTAACAGCAGGAGTTAAAACTGGTAAGATACTTGAATGAAGGTTCAACTCACAGAAGAGTTGCCATCGAAAAGCAGGAGCTTGTCAGTGATTAAACTGCCTGACAGACCTGACGGCAACGTTGACACTGAAGCTACCCGGAGAAAGCTCGCAGGATCTTCCCTAACTTGAAAAATACATAAATCTAGACCTGGCTACAATTAGTGTTCCTTGATAACACCGATTCACAATGCCAAAGGCATAAACTACAGTCAGGAGAGGGCTCACGAAAAAGCTGATGTTTTAGGGAGTGGTTTTACATTAACGACAGGCCACCACAGGAAAAGTATGGAGCAATCAAACACTTGGGTCTGGACTTTTTTTTTCCAGAGGCTCACGTTTCTCGTTAGACTTAAAAGCAGCAGCTTTCTGAAAGCTACTCTCACTGGAGTGCTGTACTTTGCAGAAAACATGAGAAGGATTATAATGATTGTAGTGACTGACGAGCTTTACTTCAATTTCCACACCAACAGCTTTCACCGTATCGTGGTTATGCTTAAGAACACCCATCAGTAGCTTAGATGCATGGTATTTATTTCTTCTGCCGGAAGGCAACTAAACTGAGCAAGTGTATCCCAGACACTTCAAATCATTCAGAAATATGGCATGCAGTATCCAAAAGTATGGCTCTGAGGAGGTTTTTTTTTTTATTTCTTTTTTNAAAGAAATTTTATCTTCAACATTCATTTATATTTCAAGAAAACTACCTATTCAGAGTTCTAGTTCTTTGATGCAGCATTAAGGGTTAAAACTTACCACTTTACCAGGCCTTGCCCATGTGCAAATAAATCCCTCCTGACAAGCAGTGACTATACAGTCTTCAAGAAAAATTAACACAGTCAGTCTTTCATGTGCTATCTTTTTACAGATAAGAGGCTCTAACAAGGGAACATCTTCCATTCGGGGACAGAGAGGTGTTCCCAAAGTTTTAGCTGGGTCCGTTTTGGTTTTAGTAACTAGGTTCAGTTTGTCACTGCTCTTGCTAGATATATGTCCCATGCTATGGTTTCTCTTGTGATCTTTCTCGTGGTGTCTTTCCTTCCGATCGTGTAGCGATAAGGTTGCAAATTTACTTACACCGGAAGCGATGGCACCGTCCATGACGCTGCTTTTACTGCCAGCGTTTGAGACTGCGGAGTGTGGAAGGCTGTTTGACCGTGGGAGAGGAGGGGGTACAGAGTTTCCAGGTGTCGTGATACTGTTTCCGTTACTCCCCGGGTTAGTTCCGCCGCTGCCGGCGGGCGGACTTGTGGCGTTCATGACGTTTGTATGTGTCCTTGCTCTTGAGAGAGGTTGGTGGGGGAAGAGGATATCTTCTGTAAGATCCCACAAACAGAGCTGCGTGTCCTGGCCTACCGAACCAAACCTATACGTAACGCTTACCGGACGACTGTCTGTAGAGTTCCTTTTGGATAGCCTAGATTGCGTGCTGTTCGCTCGGTCTCTGCCAAAATGAAGGTCTTGGAAATCCTCGTCGCTTCCACTAAATTCCATGGGGTCACTCTCTTCCACGCTAGTGGTGTACGGATCGAACGCGACAACGCTCACCCACGACTTGTGGCCGTTGCCTCTCGCTATCACTCGACAGTCCACAAAAGACCAAACTGTTACCAAGTCATCCTCTCCACCTGTCACTATGTACTTCCCATCGGGACTCCAACACACACACAGCAGTCCTCCAAAGTAGCTTTTCATTGTACCATGCAACTCCACCGAATCGAAGTTAAACACGCGCAGGAAACCATCCTGGCTTACGCACGCCAAGAACTTCCCGTCTGGGGAAAAGGCAAATTCATTCAGGGCACCCTCACCTACTGTCCATTTAAGCAGAGGGTTTCTCGTAGATTTGCTCTTGCAAGTGTGAACTGCAAAGCTTTCTCCTTGTTTCAGTAGCTGGTAGTGCGGGGCTGTGGTACCACAAGTGTGCTCCACGTTATACAAGTACATATTGCCACTGGAATGAGCTACTAGGAAAAGGCTTTCCGAACCCGGTACCCATTTTACACAGGTTACTCTGGACTTGTCTATTAGTCTCTGTGAAAAACAAAGAAGACAGACATCAGAAAGTCTGAGAATTAGAGGTTTTAATGATTCACTGTAAATCTGACGCTTTCGGAGGGGACAGGGAAACAACACATGGCAAAGTAAACTCGACTCTCTGGAAAGGAGCTACGTTACTGGATTGGCAAAAATCAACAGGCAGGGAAAAGGAAATTACTCTTGGGTCAAGTGCTACCGAAGCTTATTATTATGGTCCAGTCACATTCCACAGAGAACACACTTCAATCCAGCCAATCTGTTGTTATTAATCTAAAGGTAGTGTTCTTAGGTTTAGTTTTCACTGTGCAGGTTGAAGAGCATGGAAAGGAAACAAGAAAACACAGGATGAACTGAAGGGTAAAAAGACAGTTACTCATCTGTCCTACTTAGCAAACAGCTTATAAATCAACAACAGTAAATTGTCTCTGGCTTTATCTCCAATCACAAATAAAACATACCTTCTGAAAAAGAGAGATGAAGGTTTCGGAGCCTTTACCAGCTTTTACACACTCAGGGAGCAAAAGTTATATACACAGTGACCCTGTTACCACGTTGCTGGAAAGTTTGCAGTTAGATGCATGTGGTTCAGTGCGTTCAGAAGGCATCACACACTCTTCACCTTGGAATACTCACCCTCCAGTTACATCTCACTCATTAGCCAAGGACCTGTCCATACCCTCAGTTACCACATGATTACGATGTCTCTTTTACAGAAAAACATTTAAAGGGCCCATCATTGCAGAAGAACGAAACACACATGGATCAAACATTCTGGATCACCCTGTCTCCAATACTGTAAGAACTGAGGGATGACATTTGACTCTTTGAGCTTCCCCCTGTACTTCTGGTGGGCTTCTAAAACATATCAAGTTGGCCCATGGCATTACACAACCACAACATGGAGACAAATGATCCTTTACAGGCACATTCAAGATTTATGTTTGGCATAGATTGGTTATAGGCTGAAAGAAGAGCTGAGCTACACAAGAGGCAAGAATGCGAGGACAGAAAGCCTAAGGAAATATCAGACCAAGCATTAAGACGATAAAACATGAAAAAGAAGAAGGAAAAAACCTCCAAAAACCCCCTGGCTATGCTGTTCATCACCAAAAAAAAAAAGCCCCAAACTGACGGACGTTACATAGACTGTTATGCATTTTAGACCTGTAACTATCACTGGGAAGCAGCATCCAGTCACTTCAGGTTATACCTTTGCATATACTTTTGCTGTTGTCAACCTCTGTGTAAGACAAGGAAGCCCCTCTCCTGTAATTCTGCATGGTTACATTAGCTGTTTTGTGCTGGTGAGCTGAGAGGTGCAACCTGAACTTGGAACTTCTCCTCAAAAGCAGTAGCTTTGAAATAACACATCCTCAGCCCCTGCAGTGATGTGTTCATTGACATACATCTCTCATGTCTCTGTAGTTATGGTATCAGAAATATAAGGCAGAAAGTTACCTGGTACACACCAAGAGAACATGGACAGGGAACACCAGCCCAGCTGGCTTGCTGTGGGCAATAACCTTATTACAAAACTACCACTAATCTGTCAACAAAGTGAAATTTCTTGCTCTCCTCTAGCAGAGCAGTTCAACCTGACACACAACCTCTGCTTGTAAGAGCAGTTGCTCAAACTTTTATACTAGAAATGGCATTTTAAGTCCATCATGTTGGGCTACCCAATCTGAACATGCTACAGATATCCTGCAAACCTGATCCTCACTTCAAGGAGGCTACAAAGACTGCAATCTGCAATAAGAACAGATTAGGACAAAGAGACAAGATGCAGAGAGACTTTTAAGCTGGTGTGTAGCAAGTGACTACAAGTCTGCTTCTCAAAATCGAGCAGGAAGATAAAAACTGAAGCTACTGAAGTTTCTCAAGTTTTAAAAGCTTTCACCTGGGCCCACACACTTCTGTGGCACAACAGAACAAGACCTGAAGCCAGCACAACCAGCAGAGGCATTACAAGAATGGACTGAATGCACTATCAGGTACATCAGTGCAGTAGCTGGGCTCAGGACCTCACGTGCAGTTCGGTGAAAGAACAGCAAGTGAAAGAAGTTCAGTCACCAGTTAGGAAGAGAAGCCAAGATTACTTTTATAGTCATGTTTTGAACAAGCTTGAAGGGACAAAATTACAGGCATAGGCCACAAAGGAGTGAAAAAACTGAAGCAGCCAAAGGAATCTGCATCAAGGTCTGACAAAGCTCTGGCAACACAGGCATAGAAAACGTTCACTATTAGGGGGGAAAAATGCACCTTAAGGCTTTAGTTTAAAACAAAGAATTAGAAAGTAAGCTGCATGAAACAATTTGATTGGCTAGCTTGAGAATAACCAACTGGAAACAACTGAGTCTGTCAGCCATACTTGGCTGAGTTTTGGAACAAGAAAACATCGCTGATTTAACTGTGACACAGCTAGAAGGAATAGCTCTGTTGATACAGACTGATTTAGGCAGGCAGCCACAGGCTGCACAGCGTCACCCACCTCAGGCTTTCAAGTCCCTATTGTCTTCTGCATCAACAGAATTGAAGAAGACAAAAGAGGAAGAGGAACAAGTTAGACTGCATTAAGGCTATTATTGCATATCAAGTTCAACATAACCTTCTGTGTTGAAACAGGTTATTTCACATGATTAATGTTATCCTGATTACTTGATCACAGTTGATAGTTAAAACAGAGCTTTGGGCAACCTGAATCACCAAATAATCAACAGGATGAGTGAATTCTGTTACCTGTACTATTGTAGCAGTAGTGCTAAATCTGTTGAAAGATGTAACCACTCATTTAGGACACCTTATCACTATGAAGACATGTTTATTCTCAAACGTCTTCTAAACCCCAAATACTCAAAACTCAACAGGCACCTTCATCTTGAAGCATCAAACATCAGTGCTCCCTAAAGTTACTCTGAAATGGCTTTTAAATACAAGACAGAACTTCCAGGTGCATCCTAGGCATTGTGTGTTGCATCTTTATGTAAGTATTTCAGCAGAAGTTCTTTTCCAAGCAACTACAGTTCAGCTGCAAGAGCGAGAACTGCTCTGTGATACAAAACTCTACCTGTTTATGGTATTTCTACTGCTTACACTGGTATTGTAGTGTAATCATGAGATTAAATCAGAGCCAGACTAGCACTGATGAGGTTGCTGAAGTTACACCAGTGACAGAGTCTGGGGTGGGCTGTGGTTGGGGGCAGGCATGGGAAACAGTAATGCAGGGGGAGAGGTGTTAGGACAGTGATAAAATTAATACTTCAGCTACTTATACAAAAGTTTCTACCAAACAGAGTACTCTGTGCAACATGACAAAGGTTTCCAGCACTGCTTACCACTTGACACAAGCAGAGAGACAGAAGAGGTGGGAAAAGGCTAGGTAAGAAGAAAAACACTCCTCTCCTGATCTAGATGTAGCTACTTATAGAAAGCTGAGGAGGAATTAAGACAGTTCTAATTATAAAACATCCCCATTGAGAACAATACTTCAATCTTCTTTGCACAAAGACAGGGCAAGGCAACACATCTCTCAGAGGTGGGAATGATATGCTTACTCAGTTGGAAAGCTGAGCAAGGCTAAGTTCAGCTGCAAAGTTCTTATCCAGATCTCAAAATGGTAATTAAAAAACAGACCTGCAAAACTCTGTGCTAACATCTCCCCACCAACTCACCTGCAGTTGGTTTAAAAACACAAAGAAGGAAAAAAAAGAACCCCCAAAACACCCAGTAATTTCCCCCAGGTCACCCATAGCTTATCCTCTGCAGAAAATGCTGTTAGAATTTGTACTAGTTACCAGACCTTTCCCTTTTTTCCTATCCAAACACTCTTCTAAGAATGACAGTAGTACCAGATACCCAGAGGCACCGACTCTGGTGTACCCCCTGCTGTCTTTCCTTGCTGCACAGCAGTCAAAAAAAAAAACCAACAAAAAAGGCAGATGAATGATTTTTTTCAGGAACATCTCACAGCCAAGCCCTTGTAAGCCTTCAGCTTTCCCTGCCCAGCACTCAGCTTCATATCCCAGGCTTCCCCACACAAGCCTTTAGGAATCCTTGAGACAGCTTCTGCTGTAATATTCTGACCATAAAAACTGGCATTTTTCTCTTATTTGGTATTTTGACCATAATATATAAGCTAAATAGGGGCTTAAATATTTTCGTCTTCACCTGGCACCAGAAGCTTCAGAAACAACTTGACTGAAGAGAACACACCCCAACATTTAGATGTGTACCCTTCCTTCCATCAGTTTAGCTGACAGTAACTCCAGTTCCAGTATTACTCCCACTAGCAAGTCCTAATTTTTTTAATCATAAACCCCAAAAGATTCCTTCACGAATAACGTTTCTTGGTAGGTATTCCAAGCCAATGCAAGAGCTGAAAAACAAAGGTAGTGACTGAATGATAAGCTGTACAGGCAAATAGAGCCCCCTAAAGAACCTTTGAGAATCTAGGATCTTTAATATCACAAATTCAATGCATGCAACAATGTGAAGATTTCTACTTACTTCCTCATTAAATAATTTGCTAGTTTCTTTTTTAATAGGGTCTATAAGTTGGACCTGGCCTGCAGAGAAGCCCACTAGAAGAGACACACTTTCTGCTGTGGCTGTTAAGTGATTGAAGTCATGGCATGTAGGTTGTGTTCCTTTGTATATCCTTTTGTCTATTGGTTTACTCAAGTCCGCAGCCTGCAAAGAGAGCAAACAGAATTAAGACAGTTTATCACAACGTATGCTTACAAGCAGTTCTATTTGCAAAGAATGTTTATACTAAGCAATAACTTAAGCAGTTACAAAACCCTACTTTAAAAAGCAGCTTTGTATTTACCAAAGACATCCAAGATGTTGTGAAAAAGCTTCTCTTCTTCACACACGATGCAGTGCTTGTGGTTTTCAATTTTGCTAAACCTATCCAGCCTTTGACACATCACCTGATCAACCAGCCACAGCCACTCAAGCAACACAAAGGCCCAAGTGAGCTTCCAAGATCAACCTATTCCCTGGAAGGCTTCTCCAGTCAGAAGAGCCATTCCATCACAGAGACATCTTCTACTTTCCTAGTAGCAGCTTTCTCAATGTAGGATTAAAAACAGCAAATACTGTATCACTTGATTCCTGTACTGTGAAGTCTATCCTTCATAACAAACACATTATATTGGTCACAATGATTTTAAAATACAAACGTTCAGCCAGCTCCTAGGAGAGCATTTTCTAGAAACGCTGACATAAGGCGCTGATACTGTGGCTATAAAACATATTTCAAGCCATTAAGCTACAAAGTAATTGTGCTTCTGACACCAAACACGGAATTCAAACACAGCTCAGACAAAATAAGTGTTACCAAAACTGAGGCACTTCCATACACACAACTGAAGATCTGGCACCCAGGTGTCGGAAGAATCAAAAGGAACAGAAAAGCAATTTTAAATGCTCCCTGCCGTGTTACCCGTGTTTATCCCCATATCACTTCTAAACAGACAACCTACTCTTTCATCATCCAGAGGTTGAAACCCACAGATTCAATATCTAAGATCAGACATCAAGTTCAACTTTCTTTTTCTTTGAACTCCCTATTTCCTAGTTTCAGAGTCTGTAACCAGAAAGCTGCAGATAGTCACCAATATTACAGACCCAAGATGCAGCTGTGATTTGGGATTCAGATTCTAATTTTGATATACACTTTTCCAGCATTTTCAGTCAGAGGAAATCGGGCCAAAAAATGTAAAGGCCAAAAAATGTACGATGAAGAGAACAAGTTTCACATAAAAGAAAACTGCACCAGTGTATGAAACCTTTGAGGATGAGGTCTGAGGAGAGGCACATCCCTGGTGTGCACAGAGCTACACACAGACCGAAGCCCTGTCAGCAGGGAAAAATCCTAACTTCACAGTGAATCGTGTCAGGTGAGACATTTCCAAGGCAAATTTAACTATGGAATATGCACAATATATACACACAGATATATGAGAAGAGTGAAAGTTGCATTTCTACTTTGCAGCATACATTAGAAACCAGTTCAATGAGGTGTATGGCCACCTGGTTAAAAAATGAGATGAACTGTTCCAACTTCTAAAGTCAGATTAAAAAGTTATTCTCCAGAGCCCAGAGATCCATTATAAGCTAAAAAAGAATATTAGCAATACCTCTTCAAGGAGAACTTAAATAGAATGCTGGCTCTACTGGGAGATCACGGGCTAAGACACATGCCTATCAAGGAGCATTCACAGATAGTTGTACGTCTGTAGTTGGAAGCTGAAAGATGAAATCCTAGAGGCCACACAGTTCTCTCTTATATCGTGCAAGATTCCCTTGCCTTGGTATCATTTTCTTTGTAGTGATACAGAAGATAACTCTTCAAAATTGGGGTGTTCCTGGGAAACTGTTCTACAGAAACTTATAGATGCACTCCTATGTACCTCAAACAAATGCAGAGTTAACAAGGTTAACCTCAGACTCAAGGTTGTGTCCTCTGGACAACAGCTCCAGCAGGACCCAATGCCTAAAGAAGGAAGATTCCTTCTGAATTAAACAGAACTCAGCCTGAATCACTCTGAATGATCGGAGAACCACAGGCTCTCCCAGACAGCAGAAAATACAGGTATTCCCAGGTTCTCCTCCTCCTGAATCCTCACTATCCTTAAGAACGACGGGGTGGCTATTTTCAGATTGGAACTATACCTTACTCTCTTATCTGCTTGAGGTTGTGTAGCACTGGCTTTTGTTTTTGTTGTCCGACAAATTCGGTGTGACCAAAGTCCCCATCTTCTGAAATTGTGTGACAACAGAGCTGGCAAGACATGAAATTCTGATAAATTACATCTAACTAAGCACAGATTTCACTGTGCTTATTCTAGCTGATCTCTGGGAACCAGATGGCAGTGACAATCTGTCTAAACTTAAATGGAGTATAAATAAACTAATTCAGCCCAGAATTACCAGGCTTCTACTGACAGGGATGCCCCACCTTTTATTGACATGCAGCTAGTGTTTTCAGTTGTCTCATGGAACTAAGTCAAACCTTTCGGTGTTGATCTCTCTTAACTGAAGGACAGGGTAGGATCCATGAGCATAAGAACTAGGAGACATTTTTGTTATTTCTACACAGTTGAGGGTTGCTCTGTTGCATTTTGGTAACAACAAGAAAAGCACTTACTCATAAAATTCAGTGGCACCTAGGACCCAGCATTTCATCAGCTCACCACTAAGTCCATTTGCTACAACTATTTTGTGGAAGACTTGATTCCCTGAAAAGAGCTTTTACGCGAGACGTGAGTCTGTAACTGCCAATCCTTGGACATGACACCATTTACTGAACAGGGTGACATGAACTGCCTCCCTCTCAGAAGAATAATGCACTTTAAAAAACAACAAAACCATCTTGGGATTAAGTGTTACTAAACATGGAGGTTAAAAGCACATGATCAAGCACCCTCACCTCTGCTTGGGCTGCTAACAAGCTATTTGCATGCTTCCTGCCCCAGTTCCCATCAGATTTTCTTGGGAAAAAGTACTCAGCACTGTTTCCGTCTGAGAAACCATCCACTCCATTCATCCACATCCATTCATCTGAGAAACCTACTCCATTCACGATGAGAGCAACAGTTTGTGATCATGACTGAAGAAAAGGCTGAGGCACCTAAGGCAAGGCCGAGTATCAGTGTCATTGTCCCTTTGCATAAAATCTGTGCAAGGCGCTGAAGTTCATCTCAGCTATCAAAACTCTGCTCTTAGCACCTTGTCCAACTGATACCCAGGTTCTAAGTCCGTTCCTTCACAGTGGTATTTCGAGTATCCCTTGGGCAAAGGAACAAGGAATAATGGTTATGGGACACGAAGAGCAAGAGGTGTCTCACAAGACCTGTCTGGAGTCAGTGATGCAGATAAACAAAATAGATTTACCTTGGGCATCAACAGCTTGAGAGTCCTGTCACTGAACAGATAATAACTCTACATCTAGAGAGCCTTATACTTAGTTAAAAAGGGAAAATTACCAACTCTGATATTTAGCTGTTTGTGATGAATTAGTATTCTAGAAATCAAACATGAACAATATAACTGGGGGACTCCCTAGTCCCACTTTGTTAACTCTTACAGCACAGTCTCAGCAATATTACCTCCACACTGCTGGGATAGCTGGAAAATAGCAAAAAAAAACCCTCAGAGTCTAGCAGTTGCCCATGAATCCACAACTGCCAGCAGAAAGTCAGTCAAATGGAACATCCGAACCACTTGGGTACCTAAATATTAGGAAGAAAATGGGGAAGCTCCCCCTCCTGAAACTGTTACTGCAGTCTGAAGCAAATATTTAGTTTTCAGATTCTGATGTTTGAAACGTCTGACTAGGATGGGCATCAATAGCCCTGGTTCTGTAGCTACATGTCATTCTAAGGCCAAAACTAGATTAGTATCTGTCAAAGATTCATTCTTTTCACGTCCTATTGATCCAACACTTCGAGCTTTCATACTCTGACCACGTATTTCCAAGTTAGCATTTAACCATGCTCTTTGACAGATGTGATTTCTTTTCTTTTTCTAACTTGCATCTGCAGCTTTCTGCAAATTTTAGTTGAATGAAACGTATCATAGGTGCCACATTTCCTTCCAAGCTGACAAACATCTCCAAGATCAGAAAGGAATGGAGTTATTTATTAATTGCTCTCAGATCATTTCAACTGTAGCCATCACAACGCTTCTTTTTAGATACTCAATAGTATTTAATATCACATTTGCCAAGAGACTGGCTTTCAGTGGGTCACAAGCCACAGGTGAGGCTGAGACAGAATATTAGGTCTGTAAGCTCAGCAGTGAGGGAAAACATTTAATAAAAACTTTACTTCCAAAAATCCTCTTAAGGAAAAGCTCTCCTGCCCAGAGAATTAATTGATCTTGAACAGCAGACTACAGATTGGCCACGTATGTGGAGATAAAAAGATATACTTTTGAAAACAACTTCCTCAGCATTTCTGGAGCTTGGAATTCACAACTTATTACCTATAGCTTGGTATCTCTTCAATAACTTGCTGCCCAGGGATTTAACAGTCCCTGGCCTAGGGGAAACTTGTGCTTGTTATGCTATATAAGTAACCTTGTTTATTAAGTTTATTGAACTTCACCAACGCTCTTTAAACCCTAGCTGGAAAAAAAAAAAGGCATGATAATCCTTGCTTCAGCACTTTACCTTACACTATTGCCTAGTGACAAGGGCTGTCTTAAAGGACAGACTTGCTCACTGTATTAGCTAGGACAGGGGAAAACTACACCAGAAGGCCCCTTACAGCTTGTTTATTGTTCCTCCATGTCTGTGCTGCGCTCCCTCTCGTTCCTGCAGAGCTAGCTGAAGGACAGAGAAAGCTGAAGAACACAGTGAGAAAGCAAAGTTACACTCGGGCACTTCTGCAGGATTTTTCTGATAAACTTTGTTCACTGTTTCTGTACACAAATGTTTTTTGCCAGTACCAGCTTCACACTGGAAATCTTTCCAATTATTATTTTATGATCAAAGTAGTAGTTTTCCAAATTGATTTTGTGTAGAACCCAAATACAGCTCACTTAACATTAGCAAAAGAATCACTTGTAGTTATTTCACTGTTGCTTCACGCTGGTCTGAGCTCATAGCTGGTCCCTTCCCATCTGAATGCCCCCTGTGATTAACTAGAGCAGCACCACAGTGGCCACTCCCACCTTACTTAACAGGTCTGATTTACATCTGAAAGGAACTATCCCACAGGAAGAAAGTACACAACAAGCTACTTGTCTTTGCCTGTAAAGAACACTCGTGTACTGCAAAAGTTCTACTGAAGTTACATGAGACACAATGGAAAAGTCCAGGCAACGCTTCCTGCAACCATAACGCCCTAATAAAACTCTCTGCAGTGCAGCTGACAAAGCCACAGCCAGCAGTAATAAACTGGCTTCTACAAACCTCCCTGCATGGACGCTGACAGACGGCCGAGCAACGACCTAAGCTTTCTCGGTAGAAAGTTTAAAGTCTGGCAAGAACTCACATCAGTTCCAGAGTCTCTTCAGCTCCAACAGCACAAAAAAACTTCCAGGTACTGTACAAGTGAACACACTTTCAAGGGCACTTCAGAAGCCCCCAGAAAACTTCTGAACAAGTGTGAGAGCTTTTGGGAGCACTTAAAAAGGAAACAAAACACAAGCATAGATTTTTCTTTGGGATTCTGTGAAAAGCCAGCAATCACCATTGGTACAGTTGCCCTATTTTTATATATATATATAGCTACAATCGGTTTCTGAATTGTAAGGATAGTTTCTTAAATAGGTAAGAGCTACTCTTCCCACACTGGAGCAATGTGCTTAGCTTGAAGTCTTGACCAACAGGTGTTTTGTGTGTGCACACAAACTAGTTTTAAGTGTCTCCTAAGCCTTGCAAAGCCCTTAATGCCAGGGGTATTTTAGGTCTTTATTTTGCAACATTGCATCCAATGCATCTGCTTTATATTGAGGTCACTTTTGTAAACCTCAAAAAACCGCTTTCGTTTTCAGTTTTGCTTTTCAAACTTGGCTGATCTTTCAGCCCTACAAACAGAAGCATCAATGACACAATACTTACAACACCACAACCAATGCTGGAGTTGCTGGCAATTAGGAGCAAGTATGATATAATACAGAAAACAAGCACATAGATTCACTTTCCCTCGTTCCTCTGTAACTGAAGGCAAGAGAACTTCCAAGAAAGGGATGGAAGTTGCACTGGACAACAAGAATTTGGGAAATTACAAACTAAGAAATTGGGACAAAAGCAATTAGCAGGCAGGAAAAAGAATCTGCTAATTTTAACAGACTGTGTCAAAGACTTTCCATTAAGGCATCTCTCTACAGCTTCCTTTCTCTAGAAAGTCTCCAAGAAGCCCAGCTGCCAACTGGTACCATTTTTACTCCTATGAATCTTCGGATCCTCATCTTCAAGACTTGATCATTATTAATTTGGCTTCAGTGCTATGTCTTCTGATGTGCTTTTTCTAATACATAAATATTTTGAGTGATCTCACTTAAAGTTTAAGATCATTTGCATTTCTCTTCTCTCTCAACAAAAGCAGTTCAATACTTACTTCCACTCGACAGAACATTTACTCTCCTGAGCAACACTGCTCCTCATAAATGGGTTCCTGTATCTTTGCAGGAGTGGGGTTTTTTTTTATAAGCTACAAAGCACTTGATTAAATGCTGCACAGGAACCCTTAAGGCATGTGACAGTTTCTAGGATACTGTGTAAGAACAGCTCTGTTAGTAAAACAGGGACACCAAGTAATTTTATTTAACCTAATTTTTTCAAGTGCTCCACACAACTCATCCACAACAAAGCCTTAAAAGATTAATTTTGCACAAAGCCACTTGCAAATTTGGGAAGCTACTTCATATTGTTCTCCCTTCTAGATTTAACTTCCACTTGGGGCCATCCAAGACATAACATGACTTTTGAAGGGAGAAAAACACTAGTTAACAAGATTTCAGCACTTACCCCTACAGCAGACAACTAGGACCACATCATACATTAAGATAAAAGCTCTAATCCAGACAACTGAACATAAATCCGTATTTAGGCAAAGACGAGTTTAGTTTTCTGGAAGATCCATGGAAATAATCATATTCTGTTTCCAGAGGAATTATTCTAAGCATTTAAACAGAGCAGACAGCATGCAGTGGTTTGAAACAAATCTGTGTGATGTTAACTGAACCAAGGCTTATATAATTAACAAGATCAAGACAATGGATGTGAACACCATAAAGAACACACAAAGGACCCTTTGATTTACAACTTCCCATAGCAGTTAACTCCATTTCAGTAAGGCCATAAATCAAAACACTTATCTGGTTACAATATAGATCAGCACACCCTATTGGAAGTTATCTAAGTTGGAAGCAACAGTCTACCAATAACCCTACAAAAAGTAAGTATTTCTATGAAAAAGAGTTCAAAACCCCAGAGCAGCAGACTCCCTAAAGGAAAAATAATGATTTTTCTTGTTTGCAAATCCCCATTCCCTTCACAGGTAGGTGCATACAGAATCAACTTACCCTTTGTTTCTCTAGAAGACTGGGCAGGGACAGGGACATTAAAACATTGGAAGTACTGCAGGCCAGGGAGGTTGAGGGAAACTGACACCAGGTTTTCAACCACTTCACACAAAAAATACCTCCTCTGACTTCTGAGCAGAGACCACTGCAGCTGCCTCCCTCTGTCACAACACAACAGAGGTCTCAAGTCGCTGAAACGATTCCTTTAGAAACTCAAAGCGTTTGCAATTCAATGTGTTACTTATGCAGTAAAATTTTCATCCATGCCGACACTGCTCCTTTGGAGTGGAAGACCAAAAACAAACAACTTGTGACAGCGTTGGTCAGAGAACCAGGTCAGAGCCAAAGCGTTGCAATGAAGTGACCACAATCCTCAGTGCAGAGGAAGTCCTGGTCAGTCCTGAACACATCTGAGAGTCTCCAAAAGTAACCACACTTCCTACTCCAGGAAGCTGGAAGCACGTCAAATAACTCCAGCAGGCTTCAGCTACAGCATCATCAAATAGCTAAAACTGCAGAGAAAGGACATGACGTTGTAACTGAAGTTTTCAAAAGGTGTTTGTTTCCACGTATTTACCAAGGTTAATTGGTACTATATCCTTACAAAAGAAAACTTGCTTCTTTCCTTCCCAGAAATGCTCCCATCCATGCATCACACTTAGCACAATGCTGCTTTACTATGATACAGCGAGAGCACAAGACCTTTGCCTTGTTCTTGAGCATCTGAACACTCACTGGAACCCACACTGCAGAACAGCTAACCAAAGCAGTATTTCACTGTTCCTTCTGCAAAGTTCACCTTACCGTGGGTGTCAGTCAATGGCACCATCAAGTCAGATAAAAACTGAGACTTTTGCTTCAGCGTCAGGCATTTGGCCACAGAAAATCTGTAAACAGGCTGGTTAAACTCAAACAACTCTGAATTTAGCCACTGCATCACACACTCCCAAAAGGCATGAACTGGATTAGATATTCTATTTTGGTTTAAGCAATTAGTTGCCTTTAAAAAGAAAATATATAGGAAGAAGTGAAAAGAAGGGGTGGGATCAGTATTACTGACTCTTCCTAGTGGCTTGTCTACAGAAATCTGTCTCACCTGTAGCTCAGCCTCCTGGATAAAAACCTCTCTAACAGAAGCTTAATTCAGAATCACGTATGCTTTGCTTGCAATACAGACACCTTCCTCCTCCTCCCCCTACTCAGCTCTTTTTAAGGGCATATGTAAGAAAGAGATCTCACTCTGCAGTTTTAAGTTCAAAACAACGCTCTCGTGGCTATTAATAAACTCTGGCTGACAGGTCACGTTGCTATTACAGTTCTTCACTGGCTTAAAAATTAAGACACGTTTAACAAGTCGCGGCACATACAGACTTTATAGTCATGGACTGTAGGACAGGACCACAACCCGAGACGTTTTATTCCAATACCATTCTTTCAACAGCAGGCAGATAAATGTTCCTGAAGTAAGCTCAAGAAATCTGCTGCATTAGTGGATTACTGTCCATTCTAGATTTGGAAGTTAAACGACCCTTTGCAAGATATTTTTGCATGAACTACTGCATGGAATTGCAACTACTGCCAGATTTTAACATCCACTTTCTGCTCATTATTTACTGAGATGACCTAAGCAACACATCCTGATAAAAGCTGGAAATGTGGGAACGTGTTATCAGTTCTAAATTTTGTTCTGCTCCCGATTTTACTGAATATCTTCTTGTTCCCAGGAAGAGATGATGTTTAATGTTCCTTCTACACACAGCACTTATATTGCTTACTAATATCAGCAGTCCCATCCTTCTCAGTATTTCCACAGAGTTTTCAGTTATCACAATTTTCACCATTTCTCTGAATCTTTCTAACAGTCCTTTATTTTAAGGTCTGTATGAACACTTAACGATGGACCTACCGATTTACACAATGCTATATGATTTACTCCCTTCTTGTTTCCAACATCCTTCCCTATTCCATTTCTTACAATAAAGAAAAATCAGGACTCAAGTACCGATCAGTTCAAGCAGTCATCTGCAGCAGTCTCCTTGTGTAGTGGTTTCCAACCAATTCAAGTTCTTCCCTTCTGGTGTGTGCCACCAAAAGATTAGCAGTAACTATCCCTCCTGCACATTCAGCCAGCATAGTTCCATCTCCCAGTTTCCTTACAATTGCTTCTTGCCAGTTAGTTAGTCAAATTATTCCACTTTCAATTTCTGCTGCTTTTCTCCCTTATTTCTCTTCCCAAAGTTATGGGCCTACCACAGAACTATAATTGCCATATGTTAAACTTAGTGGGATGAAAGCTACTTAAAGTTTGATTTACTCTCGATAATAAATTGCACAGTTCATCTCTTCCTGGAGCCTCAGAGTTTTCGGTTTCCTCCTAGTTAAGCTCTAGTAAAATCTTCCAGATGTTCCCACTTTCTGGTTTTGTTTTAATTATAAAGTGATAATTAAGTCCTTTTTAAAGGGGCTGCCAAAAAGCACAGACTAACCTGTAGTTCAGTAGAAAAATTACTACTAGTAACAAGTCTGAAACTCAGCATCTTTATAGTTAAAAGTCATGAGAACTCCTGAACACTGTTTCAGCCTAACACTGAACTGCTTGTTCCATCACCTCCACTACTTCACATTCCAGTAACACCACTTCTTCAATTATCATGACATCAAGCCTATTTCATCCCTGTTGAGGTGAGGGAGCACTGGCAGGGGCTGCCCCGATGGGCTGTGGAGTCTCATCCTCTGGAGACATTCCAAATCCATCTGGACAAGTTCCTGTGTGCCCTACTCTAGGTGGTGCTGCTCTGGCAGGGGGGTTGCACTGGATGATCTTTCCAGGTCCATTCCAACCCTTCAAATTCTGTGATTCCCAAGGCATCGTGTGACAAATTAATCATAGTTTCTCAACAATAACCTAAACTGTTAGATGTTAAAGGCAGGAAAGCAATCTCCAATCCAGATTATGCAATATTTAAGTGATAAAGTTGAGTCACCTGTTACAGAGTAAGTGCACAAAATCTCAGTGTCCAACTCCGGCTTCAATATTCAAGAAGTCTTTAGAAGCAATACATCTCTCAAGTCACAGACTGGCCTTTCTATATATTCCCCTTTGGGAGGGCAAGATTTTGGAAAAGGCTCATGGAAATACACACTCTAATTTACATTCAGAAAGACAAAAATAACTGCATGGTTTGCACGTGACCACACCTATGGAAAACTGTAGTGTCATGATTCTAAGTCACACGCAGTAATATCAGATTCTGCCACAATACGCTTGCATGACTGCGATTTGAAATGTTGTGTTCACAGACAGTTCAATGACAGATGACTAAACAGAGGACCTATCAAACCAAAAATAACCTCATTAAAATCCCAACATGCAGCTCTTTGTTACAGTTAGCAAGGCTTATGATAAACAACTGCAGGAAAGTGAATTAAATACTGCCTATATATATATATTAACACATTAAATACCTTTTTAAAGATTTTATCACAGAAAAAGCATTACATAAATAAAAATTATATACATGAGATCTAACATACATATATTCATTAACATCAACAAATCATTTTTTTAGACAGAAAGAGAGACACTATCCTGGTCAGGTTTGTTAAACAAGATATGTCACACTGAAAATATGTTAACCTTGATTACACTACTTAAGCAATTTAACTGTCTCCAAGAGGCTATTTTATTCACTCAATGCCCTTACAGTTAGAGGGCAAGCCAAGAAAGAATGTCACTCTTCCCTGCTTTGTGTAAAACTCTGAACTGGCAATTAAAAAATAGGATTTAAAACCAGTGTTGTTTGGAAAATAGACTCTAACATTATGAACAACAACATTTGCTCTCCAAAGTGATTCTTTCAGTTTACAAGTTTGCTTTTGTGTATCTTAGTTTCCAAACTTTGGCATGAATTTCCTACTGTGTTTGCCATGGCAACCAAACAGCCTGAGCCTCTACTTGAAATTCTGTTTAACCATTTAGTGCTGTATATTTATCAAGACACATTAACATCCTAATGTGTTCCAGAGTGAAGTGAGCAATGCTCATACTGGAGGAGTCACCTTAGTAACTACTGCAGACATCAAAGGATTTCTGCTGTTTTTTAAGATGGGAGGGTAATGGGGAAATTTCATTGCCAAAGATGTGGATAAATAGCTACAAAAACTGACTTAACTTGGAGTTCTAGGACTGACACCCATCCGCAGGCAAAAGCCAAGCCACAGCTGCTAGGATCATGAATAAGAAATCAACTGTGTTAAGAGCATGGAATCTTTCCTGTTTCCCAGAAAACATACTAAATGCTTTTTAATAAAATTTGAGTATGCTGAGGCAAGTAAAAAACAGATTAGGAAAACCTAAAACAACAACAAATGGGCTTACTGCTCAGTTTCTGTCAATCTTACTACCTCATATGATTAAAAAAAAGTAGTACCAGCTGGCCAGTCATCTTTTAAAATAACAAATGAATGCACCCACTACTACCTGATGTTACTGTTCAAGAAAATCTCATTCTTTGCTCTGCTTATGGTTATAGGTAAGATGAAACAGTCCTGACCTTCAATGCCTGCTATATGAATGCATACTTACAATACAGAGAACTGTCTCCAAGAATACCTAAACTACAAAATAACACCCCTCAAGCTTCCCTACATCACTCCAGAGGCATTGGTACCATGCAGAAGAGCATGTTCTTTGCATGCTACCTGCAAAGTCAGCCATACTCCCATTGGACTTCACTGTCTCCAGCTTCTCAGTATCTTATAGTACATCTCCTCTCATAGATATAAAAGCCTATAAGGTAGCCTCAGTGGCTCCCACATAGATTTGTATCACTGTTCTGTTCATCTGATTGAGCTCTAAAGAAGCTTCTGAATTAAATGCTCTGCATCTTCCTAAAATCTATTTTGTACTTCCTATAGAGCCTGTAGCCTGTCACACCACAGCACTTTGATTACAACTATTAGCAACAGCTTACAGCAGGGCTGGTCAAAGATCAGGATCCTTTTGAATGAAGAGTAAAATTCACATGATTGGGATTCGCAGGAGATCTGTCGATGTCTCATACACCTAGGGACAGGTCTGTGTTATTTGTTCTCTTTCTTCTCTTCTTCCTTTTACAGCTGTAAGAAACTGTGATTGCTCTGCTCAGCTAATTAAAATAAAACTCTTCTTTTCCCAGTTTTACATTAGACACTGGCTCCTAGTAGTAGGAGTTGAAATTCACCTTCATCCACACAAGCAACCAGAACTTCATACAACATTAAAGCCATCTTTTCAATGCCTTGTACAATGGCACTAAAGACACTTCCTTATTTCTACTGGCAAACCTCATTTGATACATCTTTGAAATGCATTTATCTCCTCCTACCTTCAACAGCTGTACATGAAGAGCTGGCTCAGCTTATAATCAGTTCTGGTTATCATCTTTTCAAAGCTTTCTGGATGAAGCAAAAATTCCCTAAGTACTTTTTTTCAATGAATTTTCACTTCAGTTACTGTTCTGGTATCAGCTCATTTCTCCTTACAAACTCCTTCAGATATGAACAATCCTGTCTCAACTTCATTGTGCAAATTTTGCCATCATGTATGTGCTCTTCATTCTTTGTCAACAACAAAAATGTTGTTTCTAAAATGACTCTTAGAACATCTTAACTTGAAGCTCTTAACAGTTGCCACAAGGCTCTAAAAAGCTGCTACAGTTCCTGTACTCAGTAAAATACATTAAAAGATATCAAGGAGTAATCATTTTCATTCTTTCTCCATTTCAGAACAGATGAGTTTCAGCGTTTGGGACTTCCTCAGTTAAAGTATCTATTATACCAATCTAAATAGGCCAGTCTATACAATGACATAAACTTCAGTTATAGTTCTCCCTTACTACGAGAACGTTGCACTGGAAAGGCAAAGCACTTGAACTTCAAATAACACCGTCTATATACAAAGTGTTATATATTAATATTTTCCCACCACAAGGAAATAATGCTTTACTTTAAGCAAAATAAAACAAAAGCCTCTAACACAGAAGTCTACTGCCTCAGGATTTTGAAAGCTAAAACTGAAAGTGACTCCAAGCAGTTGAGAATTGTCAGGTTTTTGGGGTTTGTTGCTGTGGTAGGGGATATGCCGAGCAGCACTCTCGCAGGTTTTTCTCTAAGAAAACACCTGCCTGTCACAGGAGTCAGTTTTTAACAGAGGTTTCCACTGTCAGGGATATGGTGAGTTACGAAGTAACTGATTTCAGAATAGCACACAGCACCTCACATCAACCAAACAACGTTCGTGCTGCAAAACTACTTATGGACTGTCACGTGCTGTGTAAACAACACATCACCAATTGAGTGTACTGTAGCAGCTCTTTATTTCCTTAACTACACTTCATAACTACATTCTGCAAGGTTCACCTAAGATTGATGCTCAGCTAATGGTAACTCCTTTCTCCATAGTTACGCATTGATAGCTCTAAAGGAAAGCGTTAAGGTTCCCGTGCGACCTGATCTAGGTGCAGCTGCTTTTGCAAGGGGATTGGACTGGATGATCTCTAACAGGTCCCTTCCAACCTCTACCATCCTATGATTCTGATCTCCTTTTTGTTCCTTATCCTCTAGGGCATCCTTTCATTTCCTCCTGACTCCCACAGTCTAGTCACAATGCTGCCTTCACTTATAATCCGTCTTCCCTCACCTGATTTTAATGCTGAATGAGGTATGATTCAGAAGGCATAAACAGAGATAAATACACTAGATGTAAGAAACAAAATAAGGAAAAATAGGTATGTAAATATCAAACGGATTCCAAGTAAAACCACACATTCTGGCACAACTCTGCAACTGCCCTGATGCAGTCCACAGGCTCAGTTAGGATACTTATTAAACACTTAGTGAGTTACTTTCACCAGGCAATTGTTTAAATTGCTCAGCTCTGTAAGCAAAACTGGTTAGAAAATGTTATCTGTTAAAGGTAACACTCATTTAAATTAGAGCTGCTTTTAGATGGTCCCCAAAACATGGAACGAACTGGAAACATTGCATGACTTAATGATAGAATCATCTCCAAGTTGTTCACCTCCTCCCCATGCACACACACACACAAAAGTTACCTAACCTGTTGGACTAGTGTTCTAGTCAAGTCACACCTTCGAAGCCATTCCTTTCACTTTAGCTTTGAACCTTATATTTTTCTTCTCTGAACATTGGTACGGTTTTATTACAGTATCAAAGTGTTTTAACAACACAGGTACAACTACCAAGAGCATCCTTGGAGGTTGACTGTACATACAGCTTGCTACAGACAGAACTGCTAGTTTGGGGTTTTTTTTTCTTTCAAGTGACCAGACAACCAAAGTCTCCTTCAAACACAGCACACAAACTAAAGTTCCGCATGGATAAATGAAAGCTGCTGTAGCTTCACCACTGAAGTTGTTCAAATGTAATTTCCTCAAACTCAAAATCAAAAGATTAAAACACAGTAACACTCAAAAGTTGGCTTTACAAGTGTGTTTTATGGCAAAAAAAAACCCCACCCCAAACAAACATCTGCAGTCCCTTGACAATACCTTAATCACCTCCAGCTTTAACAGTGAAGCTTATAGAACATCCCTCTCTCTTCAAACCTATTCAGAGGTATTGAAACAAAAAAACTTCAAACAAACAAGAGAACAAATAACCACCAGGCTGATTCAGGGAGTCAGCCTTAGGACTAAACTAATGTACTTGAAATTTGCAAACTACTATATGATCACAATCATTGTTACTATTGAAGCAGAGCAAGTTCTGTTTCATACAGATTTGTCAGTAGGTAGAAGTGAAGCATCAAGTCATACTGTGTATCTAGCACAGGTCCGTGACACTGAATAACATACAGAGTAGTAGCAGTAGGTTGAGTTTCCACCACTCCGGTGTTTCTATTTGAGAGTTTTCTCCATCCCCTGTTCAGCACATAAGAAGAAAAGTTCTCTCTTTAGGAGAGAGAAAGAAAAAGAAAAGGAAATAAGGAAAAAAAATAAGCAGCAAAAAAGAGCTGTGGGTTAACCACTGCTGTAACAAAACAATGGCTTAATCCAACAGTGCAAATTCACTGCTTGTAAGAAAAATAACCTCTCTGTTACAGAAAAGTAGCCTGAATAATTGTACCTTGCCTTGCCCTGTTGCTATAGAAACTTACTTCACTATAGCAGTTAATTGTTAATCAATTTTTTTTTTCATTACCAAGCTGAGCAACAGCCAAACACAACACAGGAATGTCTGTCCAAAAAGTCAGAACTGTGTCTTTTCTGGCTACTGGTGGATTTCACAAGCCCCACAGGAGTGACAGACATTTTTTATACAGTGTTTTCACTAAGCCACCAACTCCATCATGTCGCAGCATGTTAACAAAATATCATTAAAGTCCCAATTACTTATGTACTAAAAATAAGATGTTACCTCTTGTTATTCCAGGAGGCCCAGAACGGACCTACAGAAGTGATGTGAATTAATCGACCAAATGATCTAAAAATCAGCGTAAGGCCCGTTGGTTTATGTTTATTTATGGTCATATTTCGTAACAGACAGATGTAATAATATATTTGCCTTGACTCTTGTCTTGAAGTTGCCAATTTGCAATGTATCTTCCTTCTGGAGCTAAAAACATTTCCTAACGACCCAACTAGGCAAAAAGTGTTATAAAACAAAGAGAGGAGCACAGGCTACTAGAAAACAAATATCAAGGACCAAATCCCTAACACAGATAGACTGCAGTGAACTTTCATTTCCCACATCCCCATATGTACAAGTTCTAGGTTATCACTTAGTCTGCAAACCAGAATCCTGCTTCAGAAGTTTTAGATCAAAAGGCAGCCTGTTCCCAATTTCAGCACTAGTCTTCTCAGTAGCTTTAAAGTCAGCAGAGTATTAGGATACTTTAAGCAGCAGTAATTGCTGACTGTTTCACAGATACAGACATTGCATGAAACAAAGAAACCCAAACTACAACCTTCTGTCTGCTATTAACGACTTTAAGAAGCTCCATTAAAGAGCTAAAAGTATTTAGCTTACCAAATGGTCACCAACACTGTCTCTTTCCTCAGTTTGATTTTTGTCTCAGGAGTAGGAGGTGCTCAGACTATCTATTGTCACCTACCCATCTTGCAGACAGTAACGCTGGCCACTGAGTAACTGCCCACCCCCTCAAGCGTTTTGCTAAAGGTTTCTAACAAACACCTAAGTGAGGGCACAGAACTGAACACATTTAAGCTACTGACAGGACACAGTCCAGCCATCAAATCATCCATCCCATTGGCACGGGCACACTAATACAATGTATGCTAGGGATTTCTGTTGTCAAAAACAAACGTATCTTTAACCAGCACTGGTATCGGCAGCCTGTCCAAATCTAACTTCTCTTTTATATTCATTTGCACTGGAAGTGCCACAGCTGCAAGGTATCTGCTAATGTGACATGATGCAAATGAAGCAAAAGTTCCCAAATGACTGAAGAGAAAGCACAGCCAAGGCAATTGCTAGCACTGACTTCTCCGCACAGATCTTACCAGTACTCCCCTTTGGCTCTCTCATGTACAAGGAAAGCCTCTATCAACTTAGGACTAACAACAACCAATACTCAGACCAACCAATACTCCTTTCCAAAAGATGTTCTACCTGTTGTTCAGATGGAACAGACACAAGCATGGAGCTACAGTGCAGCACAGCACAGCTAAGCAAGCTGCCTCTAGACTGGTTCGGTAACTTAATTGACAACAAGCACTTTATTACTCTAACAATAAGGAAAAGTATGACTTATTTAGAGCATCATTAAAGGTAGTTTGATCTGGGTATCTAGGAGCGTTCAGAACAGTCGTTTGCCCCATTTCCAATTCAAAAGTGGCAACGTGGGCCCAGACTTAACCACCCCAGTTCAGCCCAGTGCATTTCTAGAGGCTGCAGTTTTGCTGAAACAGAATTACACTTGAAATGTCACTTAATTAGCACAGAGTTTATTTGCTCAACACTGTTAGAAAGAAGGTAGGAAACTTCGTCTAGAACAGCATCTTACAACTTGGCAGGTGCTTGCTAACTGTACATGATACACAGCTGGAAGTTTTCTGTACACAATTTCACTGCTGAGAGAAAAGCAGGCCAATCCCCTGGGATAAACTGATGTGAACATAACTAGACAGCTACGTTTAGAGGGGACAGAGTGTAAGTTCACATTCTGAAGTAACAGCAAGATGTCACCTGCTGACAAATATAGCTAATGCTATTAAACAGCAATATTTCCCTTGTCACTCTAAGCATCTTTCTTTTACAACCTTCATCCTGTGTTTCTGAAAGTCTTCTTTGGGAAAAAACTCCTCCTGGATCAATATATCACATACCAAAAATAAATCATTTGGTTATTTATAAGCAATAGGGTAATAATTTGAACTGAAGAGACACAAGATGGGCTGTAAGACAGCTACAAAAATACTGCACTTGGCTGTATGCAGGGTATGAAACTTCAAAACCATGCAAATATTCTTGCCCTCATCAAGAAATTTAATAAAATAGATCCTCCTGAGACTTAAAAAGGTTTTTAAAAAACCCTCTAGAAATACTTTAATTTAAAAAGAGAGCCTGAAAAACAAATCCAATCCTGTTATACAGATCCTAGATGGAAGAAAGCTGTAAAATTTGAAGGAAAATACAGACTAAGCCTCTACCTACAGCTTCACAATACAGAATTACAGTTGATTTTTAGAAGTAGTATTTGCCATCAGACCAATTATGCAAATCCAAACATCCACCCTGTCATTTAAATCTTATGAACTTGACTTTTTAAAGAAATCATTGCATAACTATTTTTCTGTAATAAGAGGAATGGTAACAAATAGAGAGAAAAATAAATAAAACAAAAACAACGTGACAACTTCTGGCAAAACTTCCTTTCAACGATAGCTTCAAACTTGTCTCGGGATCATTATCCTCCAATATCCACTTCAAATCTAAAGAAAAAAAAGTGCACAGCTTCTGCAGAAGTCTGATTACAGGAGCTGTGATCAGAAAAAAGCCTTAGGAATAAATTGCCACAGTTATGTTATGACAAGACTATGACTGGTAGGATTACATATTTGTTATGGTTACATTGGTAAGGCAGGAAGAGAAGACATTTATGTTACTGAGATTTACTGAGTAACTTGTGACTATGCAAGCTGAAGGGTCCTTAAGTCATCGTTCCAACAGTTTATTTCACCAGACACATGGATTTTTAACTGGTATTTCGATATATATTGGCACGGAGTCAGTCTCCTGTGGGCGCTGCTCCCTCTTTCTTTAGTTGAGAGGGAGCATTAAAGCCATAAACTGGAATCTTCTCCAAGTTTTATGTGGTATCACTTTCCTAACAAAATGTATGCAGACTTCCCGTGAGACTCTTCAGAATTGCTTTTTTTTTTCCTCCTTAGGAGACTGGAGAATATGAAGTTTGTTCATAACATCCAATGTTTTCTCCCCACTCCAGGGCATTTTTAAGTTAAAAGTTCTTTCTTAGACCAGCATGTAGTTTAATGTAACACTTGGCATTCCCTAGGTGAACAAAAATTAGGCATTATTAAACCTAGAGCTGCTTAATACAACCACCTTCCAATTCCACACACTTTTAAAAAAATATCCCATTCCAAGTATCATTTCTTTGACCATTAAGTCAAGAAATTAAAGACCAATTATAGTCAGTAAACCAAAACTGAAATCAATTTGCAGAAAGGACCTATAGAGATCCACCATTCCATTATGAACAGCTTTAGTGAATAATGCAGGAGAAAAAAAAATCCCAACGCAAGTTCTGACATTGCCACTGGAAAGATTTCAGTCGTAGTGGCTGGTGGTCCTGCCCACAAAGACTACACAGCCACAGACAGTCTAAAAGCAGCCTGTCAAAGAGTCACAGCAAGCAAAAGCAGATGCTTTATTTCAAGTTACAAGGGGCACAAAACAGGAGGGATGGAGATGCTGAAAGACAGAGCGCATCTACATTTGGACTTACAAACGGAGAGAGGTAAGGAAGGGAAAATCCCTGATTTCTGAAGAGGATACAAAAATATTCCTACTTCAACTCATAATACGGCCTATTTACTGTTACTGTTCAGTTTAAAGCAGCTTCCTAACAGGACAATGGCATTATTAAGCACTATTGGCATGAAATGGCCTTGTTTCAAGCGTGTCGAGTTGTAGTCATGACATCTGGACAGCAAGAGGCCTTTGCATACATCTTCAAAATAAAGTATTTCAGATGATTCCCTTTAGCCAGAGAAGTAGAGCAAAACTCTTCAAATGTAATGCCCTTCAAACTAGGGCATTAAATTTGATTCTAGAACATCAAACAAGAAAATTATGGCTTTTATTTCTCTCAGAGATGGGATCCAGGCAACGTTTAATTAGAGTTTGAGGTATCCTCAATGTACATTTTCCTATTAACAGTGTTTTGCAGACTGTCAGATGCCAAAGCATAACGCAAACTATCATCTAAGCACACAGCACTTCGGTAAATATTCTGACAAAGCTGCCCCCCACAGCACTCACTACAGACACAGAAGTGTTTGTTACAGATGACCATTATTTGCATCTGTGAAGCACTATGACTGAAATTCTGTCAATCTGCAAGGAATAAGGGCCACAGTGCAGAGTTTTACATTAATTCAGCTGAGGGAATGTGAATTAGTCTAAGTGCAACATTACCACAAATACACTTCAATGCAGAACAAAAACCAAGTTATACCTGCAGTGGCAAAAACCCCACAACCAGCCACACAAACACACAGAGAGAAACTTGTTGTCTATAAAATATTGCATACTGATCTGGGGGTTTGGCCAACACGTCCTAGTATTCGCTCTTAACATGCCAGCCAAACAGGCAGTCAGAGATAAATGAACTAACACCTCAGAAAACAATCCTTCAGAGGATATACTGCAATAGCTTACTGAAGCTAAGCAGCTGTGATACAGCTTGAAGCAGAGACCAGGAGAAGTAAAAGCACTACAGACTAATGCCACTACCTAGAACTGTGAAGTAGACCCCAGATATTAATCATCTTTGCAAGCTCTGTCAAGTGCAAATACTTGGCTCTTTTCCACAGCAAGAAACATTTAACAGCATAATACTGTCATTTTAAAGCAGCCTTTTTAGTCTTTTAGCCCTTGTTGTTCTATATAAGCTTCACAACAAAGTTAAACACTTAAATCTACTCCTGTAATCTACAGTAGCTCATTCACTCTTTCCTTCAGAGGTGTCACCGAAACAAAACTCTACAGGAACATTTTATAACATGTCTTGTCAGTCCTTAGTACAGCCCAGCTAGAATTAAGAAAGAAAATAACTACCTCTGTCATCAAACTGAAGGCAGCGAGCACATCTACCCATTAAACACTTGAAACAAGTTTCCAAGAGACTTTCAAATACCTTCACAAGCAAAGATCAATGGGTGAAGTATTACTGGTCTAGTCCCAATCCCTTCTCAGGACTGAGGAATCCAGTCTCCAAGTAACAACTACTATTTACAAGATAGAGAAGAAAAAAGCTCAGCAAGAAATCAAAAGACTTTTCAGAAAACAAATCACCAAAACCCCAAAACAAGAAACCTACACCACCCTTTTGAAGCAGGACAAAGCACATTTTGAGAGCATACCTGAGAAATGTGGGCTATGCCAATTCCTTCAGCACAGAAAAAGAATATCTTCCCAGCTAGTTGCAGGATGGCACCAGACACCTTTGAGGAAAGTTGTGCTCTACAGTGCTACTTCCATTAACCACCTTTGCCTGTCATCTCTGTGACAATAAGAGTGATGTTTGATTCTGGTATAAATAAATATTTACATGCAGGAGAGTTTGTAGTAGAATTTGGAAGTCATAGTAAACCTTTCTTCAGTATCAAAAACACTGAAATGAATCGGACTGTAAGCACCTAGATAAAGGGGGAACGAGCTAACAATGTCAACTTGCCAAAAGCACCAAATGAATCCAAATGCCTTCTGAAAAAAAAAAATCACTGGACTAAGGAAAATATCAGCAGCAAACGCAACACGTGGGATTTAAGTTCTGTGAGGTACTTTTGTTAATGGGTGAGAGCACACATACGTTTGTGAATAACACCAGGATAGGAAGGATTTTTTTCAGCTGTGCAGCACATAATTGGAAACAAAAAACACCACATTCTAATAAACTTAATAGAACAAAATTCAATGAACAACGCCAGGTGGCGTTTATAAACAAAAACAACACATGAAAACATTGAGAAACATGGAGAAAAGCAGCAATATGATAAGAAACACTCCAAATGAGTCAACACTACGAGCAGGACTCAAAAATGTCCAGATTAATCAACACGTTAGCAAGAATATTAAATGACAGGCACAGCAGGCAATAATTCACCCTTACATAGTACTTCCACTGTGATTTTAGTGCAATGTCCAGTTCAGGTAGCAGAAATGCAAGCTAACAGAAGCTAGTGTGGAGGAAAGCAATCAAACATTTTGGACTCATGATCTGAGAAGAAAAGCTAAAAGCACTCTATTTATCTTAGGAAAGATGAGAGGACAAATTAACAAGTTTTCAAATACGCTGCCAAAGGCAACAGTCAGCTGCTCTCTATGTCCACAGTAAATAACAGCATTCAGCCTGGTTTTGTTCTCCTTGAGCAAGATGTTTTGCTAGATATGGGAGGGGAGAAAGAAAACTAAGCACCAAACCAAGTTATTTTAGGGAAGCTGTGGAATTCTTGTTACCACAAGTTAAGAACTGGTCACAGAGATGTAGGCATAGTTCCCTCTGCCTCACAGCAAGTGCATCTTCACAAGTTCCTTACAAATCTCAACACTTTTATAGCTCATATATGCTACTGAGACAACTTTTTTGGAGGGCTAACAGAGCTTAGTGATCTCTAAAACAAACTCATCTTCCCACCACATCCTGTGGAAGTTTGTTGGTTTTCTCCACAGATTCCAGCTTCCAATCCAGAACTGTCTTGTGTTACGCTTCCCAGACCAATAGAATAAGCACAGTGACATTCTGTCATAGTGACAAGATCCTATAAATTGACAGTCACCACGGAGGATAAGACTTCTAAACTAGACAATAAAGACTCCAGTATGCAGCCAGACATAAAAAACAAACCATAGGTAGAGAATTGCAGAAGGAATCCTACACATCATCAATACTTTTACTGATCATCAGGGACTGATAGTATGGTAACTCCTAACAAATGAAGTAGAGATACAACATTACTTTCATCTGAGCACAAATATAATTACTTCTAAGCCACTTGCTCATGGTTAAAATGACAGCCAACAGATTGTGCCCTCCATGTCTCCACCAACCTGAGCTTATTCCCCACGTGTTTCTCCTTCAACACCATTACAATACACAATAACATTCTATATAGTTATTGACAGACTGCTGCTTTAGGTAGGTATGGGAAAAAAGAGCAGAAATCGAGACAAAGCCTCTTTTGATGAGAAAAAGGGTCCAAAAAAAAGAAAGAAAAAACCCAAACAGTCCACTACACATTAACAAAGATGGTAGGCAGCCAGAATTTAAACACAATGCAAGAAGTTTAATGTAATAAGCTAAACTACACGTTCAATACTCCTAACTTCCCACTATGCTCCATAAAAATGCAGACTGTGCACCATGCAACACTATTGCTAATCTGTACCTGTATGTGACTGTATTGCACTGACAGTTACAGGCTAACTTGCCCAGAACCTTTACAATATACAGAGAAAAAAACGTTAACATACACAGTTCTCAATGGAAAAGGCACCGGCTTCCCAGCAGAAAAGAAAACAGACTTGACAGTTAATGTCAGGAGCAATCAAGAAAGACTTGATTTGTCAGTCATTCCTAAGGCAAGGAAGATGAGCTATCACTCTCCTTTTCCAGCTTAATGAATCAACTAATAAATCATTTTGTAAAGCTAGCCACAAACCTTATTTCAGCAACCCAAGACTGTCTCACAAGTGAGCACCAAGTAAGAGCCCTCGGTCCTGGTTTCAGGCTGCAAGAAAATGCAACTCATCTAAAATATCAATGTGTCATAGTCTGACTAAGAATTAATTCCCATATCACCCTATTCCATGAAGAAGCAAATGTCTAAAATAATAGAAAAGGCTTCCTTTTAACACCTCTGGCTCTCTTAATCAAAATTAAGTGAAGAATCCCCTCTAGAACAGATGACTCCAAATCTGACTTAAGGCTGAAGTAAAGGCTTTATTCAGAAGAGATCTCATAAGGCAGGGGATCCAATTTGACAGCCCAAGCTGTTAGGTGCTCTTCCACCTCTTCCAGCCCTTTCTTTGCCTTCTCTGTGCCTGCTAACACCCAACCCCAAGATGAGACAGTTTAACTCACCAAATCAAGAGAAAATCTGCCCAGAAAGACAGCAAGTACTTTGCTGCTGGTTTAGCAAGCTGAACTAGTTCAACCAGAGGTCGAGCACTGCCAAAGACAGCAAGGAGAGAGGAGCGCACTGCCAAGAGGACACCGTACTGGCCAGACCATCCTTTTCAGCTGTCACTACATCAGTTGACTTGATGAAAAATTACTTCTGTTTAGCAAGAGATCACTGTACACATCTAACCTTCAAGCCAAAGTTAAGGAGGGCTGAAAGGGAAAGTCCATTGACACTCAGTGCAGTTCAGAATAATTATATCCTTACAGAAGTAAAGCAATCACATCTCATTCTGTCAGAGTTCTAGTTCTTCTCACGAGACTACAGGTTCATTTCTTTTTTCAGTGGGTTTAAATTTGAAAGCAGCAGTTTTCTGGAAGTCTGCATTCCCTTCTCAACACAACAAGAGCTGCAGAAGTTCCATTATAAAATCAACAATGCGCTGGCTCCTAATTCACGTGTCTTCTGTGACATGGAAAACATGGAAACATGTTTCATGGTAATGGTAAAGTTTAACAGTAAAAACTCTGCTTCCTTTCTAAAGGGGTAAAGAACAAAGTTGAGAGAAAATACCTTTTTTGCTTCAAAAAGTCTCTAAAGACAGCTTGAAATGCTGGCCAAAACTCTTGTCTCTCTACTATAATTGTCTGTTATTACTCCAAACTCCACAACACTGTCCTGGACCTTAGATGTAACTTTTCAACCGAGTTTCCTGGCAGAAAGATGAAGGTTAAAGAAACGTTTCTGGAAACGTTTTGTTCTTTATATAGGTTAAAAATCCTAAAACACATACATCAGCAGTCTCCTTTAAAAAAAAAAAAAAGGAAAAGCCTTACAAAGTAGCTGTTGCAGGTACAATGTCACCTAGGATTTAAGTGAAATTAAAAGAAGGAAGTTTAGCATCCTTGATTTCAAGAAATACCCCTTCAAGAGGCAACTTTGACTGAGTATCAGATTATTTCTTCTTAAGTGTTATTCAAGGCTTAAGTGTGACTCTTCTTACTGATCTGGAATGGATTACTGATGCAAGAGCTATCTCAGTGCCTAACACACAGTTACTTAACACAAAGCCCTGGTGGTTCTTTCACTGATTTTAGTAAAAAATGCAGGGTTTTCTCAGCAAGTAAAGCAGCAGACCTTAAAAAGATAAAATAACACAGCTACCTGTTATACACACACAGCACAGCCTCTCTAAATGCAACTGATACCAATATCTTAATAGGACTTAGCCAGAACAAAAATTATGGCCTTGAAATAATTTAGGAGGATTTTTTCAAGGGATACTTACAAAATTATGAAGCAACAATAAAACTGAACTTCTTAGCCATCTGTATTATGCAGAGAATCACAAATAGGTTGGTCTTCCAACAGATAAAAGCCTCTCTCCCCTTCTTGCCCCCAAGAACAAGCAGGCATGCACAGTTTGATAGTTTGCCCACTTTAAGTCATGATTACGTACTGTCAATTTAGGTATCAATAGCTCTCTCCCTGTTATGATAAGACACGAGATACATCTTTTGATTCTGAAAGACTCGGTCAGTTGAACTACTGTCAGCCTGTTCTTAGGTCAGCTTTGTGCACAGACAAAACAATGACTTTCCAACTCAATAGTTTAAAAATAAATGCCAAAGAAGAAGGTATTAAAAGTTCAAGACGGGCCATCTTCCCCATTCTCATTTCAAGCACTTTCAATCTATTTCAGTTAATGCATTACATGTATAAAACATACCTGTCTTTGAAATCACCTGTAGAAGGTCACCAAAACTAATTCTGTTCTAACAATGTGTATGTTTTACACTACTCGGGGTGGGGGGGAAAAAAAAAGCATTTGACAGCATAACAGGTATGCCCCAAAGCTCTTCATTAACAAACTAAAACCTTCACAGTTACTGTGTATCACACCAGCAGCTTTTAGCACCTCAAAGCAACTTTTATCACTTGGAAAAGTTGTTCAGTTCCTTAATGAATTTCCAGACTTGAGACTTTCAGTTTTCAGAAATGAAGTAGGAGATGACTAAGACAACTTGCAAGAGTCACATGGACCATTACTAAACTACAGAAAGGCCCGCTCTGTAATCTAAGTGTAATCTCTCTGTAATCTGTAATCTAAGTGAGAGAACTCTGCAGTTATTTTGCAGGGGGAAAAAAAACCCTCAAACATAAGATATCAGAATCCAAACACTGTAATAATTTACAATACAGATTCTCCAAAACATTGACACCTTGTAAACAGGAAAGATATCAACTGCTTGTAAATAGCAGACACTGTTCCATATAAAATTGTCATCACATGCTTAAAGAAACTACTGTCTGAATAGTATTTCAAGCTAGATTATTAAAATTAATTCAAGGGGGAAACCAAAATCCATATGCACACTCTTCCATGTAGTTATACAGGACATAACAGATCTGGTAAGTCACAGTCAACAGATAACCATATAGGCTTTATCCTCCAGTTGGTGCTCACATCTGTAGAGAGGGGTGATATGGGCACTAGCTTAGGACACAGTAGAGTCACGTA
>WBNH01001109.1:554209-568882 GCA_013401255.1 Urocolius indicus
GGTGTCGGGGGCGGTGCCGGGGGCGGGCGCGGGGCAGGAGGGAGGGAGGGAGGGAGGAGAGGTTGGTGGCTCTTCGGTACGTGAGTGTGTGCCTCGGTGAGCTGGTAACCGCCCGCTCACGGGTTCTCTTGCCTTGTCCCTGGCTGCAAATAAAACCTAAACAAACACAAGCGCAGCTCCAAGCAGGAGTGTTGTTCATTACACGCTGACAGCGTTGGGTACATCACTGTGAACGACAGAGCGGGCAACTCGGGTAGAGGGACCGCAGCAGGCTGGGTCTGATGGGGTTGCTGAGGGAAGAGTCCCAGGAGTGGGTCAGTTAAGAGACGGCAAATGCAAGTGTGCGGCTGTGCTCGGATGCTTCGTGTCAAAAGGGCCACGCTGCCCCTGGAGGAGACGGCAGCGGCAGCCTCGGAGCTGCCCTGCGCACACAGAGGCTGCCGCTGGGGAGGTGACCTGAAACGTTTAACCTGAAAAACTAGTTGTCGGATAAGTCAGTTCGTTGCTCTGATCATCACACGGCTGTTGCAGCTGCCAGGTCTGTGTTGCACTGGGAACCAGAGCAACGTCAGAAGGAAGTGGCGTAAGGCTGGGAAGGGTTGTTTGCACTGGGTAGGGAGGCTGGACTGTTTCTTTTGGCAGCAGTTTCAGCCTGAAGGGTTTGTCTAACTGCAGCTTCATGATTGACTCGAGCTAATCCAAGGCTGATTTCCTCTATCTTCAGATACGTATTTCCATTACCTCCCTTGCATCCATCCCAGTAATCGTGCAGCCAAAGGGTGAGTCAGATCCACTTGAAAACTAACACACACATAGAAATGACGGGTTCTCAGGCAAAGAAAGTCTCAATTAGCAACCAGGGTGATCCAACTAATCACAGAACTGCTAAAGCCAAAACAAGGAAGGAGCTGGGAATGTGCATCTAGGGGGACAATTAGCAGCACAAACTTAGATCATCTTAACATTAACAATGAAAACCACACTTTCAAGGTATAGCCTCATGCTGTAGCTGTGTTGCTGTCATGTGGCCCCTGCCAAAGGGGGATTTCCCAGCTCTCTTCTTTGTGACTATTTGCTTGCTGCTACTTATTTTACCAGCAGCAGTCATTAGAGTCGTTTCTGAAATAGAAATGGGTAGAGAATTAAACCCCCTGCAAATGTGAAATTAATAGAATCACAGCATGATGGGGGTTGGAAGGGACCTTTAGAGCTCCTCCAGTCCAAGCCCCTGCCAAAGCAGCTCCCACCTAGATCAGGTCACACAGGAACGTGTCCAGGTGGGTTTTGAAGGCCTCCAGAGCAGGAGCCTCCACACCCTCCCTGGGCAGCCTGGGCCAGGGCTCCCTCACCTCAACAGTAAAATAGTTTTTTCTTATGTTTAAGTGGAACTCTTTGTGGTATAGCTTATGCCCATCACCCCTTGTCTTGTCACTGGGCACTACAGAAAAATGTGCCTCTTCATTCTCCTGACATACACCTTTTAAATACTTCTAAGTGTTAATGAGATCCCCCTCAGCTTTCTCTCTTTCAGGCTGAACAATCCTAGTTCCCGCAGCCTTTCCTCATCAGGAAGATGCTCCAGTCCCCTGATCATCTTGGTGTCCCTGCACTGGCCTCTCTCCAGCAGTTCCCTGTCCCTCTGGAGCTGGGGAGCCCAGAACTGGACACAGGACTCCAGATGAGGCCTCAGCAGGGCAGAGCAGAGGGGGAGCAGAACCTCCCTGGCCCTGCTGCCCACACTCTTCTTGATGCCCTCAGGATGCCATTGGCCTTGCCCACGAGGGTACATTGCTGGCTCATGGGTAGTTTGCTGTCCACCAGAACTCTCAGGTCCCTCTTCACAGAGCTACAGAAAAACACTGACTATGGAAGGCGAGGGACAGGAATGCATAGTGGAGCTGGAGGGAAGCACGACCTCTGTTTCTTTCCACTAGATCAGCTCAACTATGGAAGTCCACTCAGACTCCAGAATGTTGGAGGGATTTCATTTAAAATCAATTTAGTTTGCAGCTACACACTGCCTTGCTGAGTGAAAGAGCTGAAGACCTCCAGGTTCATTTGTACAGAGTCGAGTATATATCTGAGTGAGTATCTGAACCAGTACAGATAATTACATTTCCAAAAGGCCAAGTATAGAGGCCTTGCTTAAACTTCTTTAAATAAAGCCAATCAATAATAACCAATAGATTGTCAGCTTATCAGCCATCCCTTCCAGATGGTATTGATGATCTCCTAAAAGCACATAAAGGAAGTGAGCAAACCTGGAATTACGATAAGAATCATCTCAGGAATGGTTCTTTCAAGTGGAAATATCATTAACGGACTTGCAGAGTGTCAGTGAAAAGAGAGCAGGAAATGTAAAAGTAATAAAAATGTAATAATAAATCTCAAAACACAAGGACTTATATTAAAAAAAAAAAAAAAAAAAAGCAACTGCAAACAAAACCTAAACAAACACAAGTGCTGCTCCAAGCAGGAGTCTTATTCATTACACGCTGACAACATTGGACAGATCACTCTGAACAACAGAGCAGGCAACTCAGGTAGAGGGACTGTGTGGAGTGCAAATGATACTGAAACCACAGCAGGCTGTCTGTCACTGCTGGAATGACTGTGATCCACAGCATAAACAAAATTAACAAGTACTTGGTTATCCACAGTACACGAGGGTGCAGAAAGTCCAAGAACTGATGCAGTGTTTAACATTTACCAAGAAACGTCAATAAAGGCTGCTGAGAGAGCCCACAGAGAATCCAAGACAAATATTCATTTGAAAAACACAGCTGCGAGTCACAAGAGCACCATTGTACAGCTCCATCAACGATACTTATAAATACTTTGGTTAAAGAATGGGGAAAAGGAGGCTACAGAGAGAAACCCGCTGAAAGGGATTCTCTGTTGCTTGCAGATAATAGTGGTCCAAGGTAACCAAAGATGATAGTGCTGAAATGGTCCTTCTGAGGACACCCTGAGACATGTTGCTCTGTATGCACCGCACACCCCATCAAGAGAAGCCAGCCAGCATCACTGCTGTACTGTGCCTTTACTTCTGGCAAATGTTTTGGAGAATGAGGAAAGAGACATGAGCAAAATCCATCAGTAAAACAGTGTGGTCCTTCGAGACTGGCTCATGCATGGCATTAATTGCTCCTGCAGCTTTCCAGGGCGTAGTATTAACAGTGCTTTTGCTGGCCACGAGGAAACTGCCGCCTTAAAACTTATGCAATACACGTACAGTTATCAACAAGACTTTTCTATGCTTGCATTTGAGTACCATCTGTTACTTCCCTAAAAGTGCAGCAACTGATATTAGTGATGCTTTTACCAACTCTTCTGAGTCAAGAAAAAAAAAGAAAGAGAGCTCCATCATGCAAAGAGTGTGGATTCCAACGTGTGCTGCCTGCAGCTCGTGCTGCAGGAGTCAGGGCACCATCTCTGCAGTGTCTGTCAGCTACAGGAGGTCTCTCACTTCTTGCATAGGCTTCTGATACCAAAAGCAATTTTGGCATTTAGTGTTTGACTGGCTTCAGAGTCAAATGAAGTCAAGCTTTCAAGTCAAAAGCTCTGCAGTGTGTCAAATTTTAACAAATTATGACTGTGTGTGGACTGATACCAGACACAACCATCGAGAGACATGGGACAGCTCTGAACTAGCAAGAGTTTGATGCTGGTGAGGAGCATGGCATGCAAGTTCTGTTAAGTATTTGTAGAAAAAAAAGAGAATTACAGTGTTGGAAACATGTTTCCAATGACTTACATGGACATCAAACTTGCTTTCATCATGAGAGAATACCGTTTATGGCATAGTTTCATATTTGCATTCAGAACCTCTTCTTAACCACTACATACATTTAACACCAAATACAAGGGATAATGCATTTCAGGATGTGTTACAGAGCGGAAGGTTGTTATCCACTAAGTTTCTGCTATGCTAGAATGCATTTTATGTTGTTTGCATTCTCATCTCACCCCAAAAGCATATGAAACGTTTTGTCTTCATAGTTGAGGGGGGTTTACTACTTAAAAACAAACATTTGGATTGAAGAAGGCAAAGTAGCAGAAATCTGCTTCGCAGCTGGGGTTGGATGACAGTGGACTCGTTTCTATCTTTAGAAGATTTCATTTTGCTGTTTGCAATCAGCTCTCTGTAAGCTGTCTCCTGCACAGACTGCCATACTCTTCACTTCTCTGTAGTGAAGAGTGCTGTTCTATGTTCTCTGGAGATAAGGCTGAAATAGTGAATTTAATTATAATTCTGTGGAAAGCCAGAGAGATTGGTTTGATGTGTCCACAAATAGCTTGTGTTCTAAGATGTGCTACAGCACTATATACTTCTCAAAACTCCTTAAATGTGGAAGGCACCTACACAGATGGTATTGCTGTAATCCAGCTGAGGAATCACCAACCTGTGAATAAGTACAGTCTGACTGTTGGCCAGCAGCAATGACTGAGTTCCTTATGAAATTGAAGTGATGCCTATCAGTGCTGCAGTGTGAGAACACAGTGCCATCAAGAAGACTGAGAACACTCCTAAGCTGCAGTCTGCAGTAGATTCTTATGTGTTTGTAACGTAAGCATTGTGTAAATGCTTAGATCAGCTGTTTCATTCAGCGGGTTTTCATCAGGAAGCTTGTGATTGTCATGATAATACATGGTTAATGGTAGGTGTGGCAGGTCAGCCAAGAAACCTGCAGTTGGTGTGAACAACAGTTAGTTAACAGTCATTCATGCAATAAAAGTGGCTGCTCTTGTGTTATTTAAGACTCTCCAAGTGGAACAGGGAAAGGAATGGACCAACAGCCAAGGAAGTGGAAGTATTACCAGTCTGAAAGAAACAAGTATGTCCTGAAGTGTGACCAGAGTCAAAAGCCTTTGTACATTTTGCACTCGAGAGGTATGTGCAGGGATGTCTTAACTTTATTCTACGTTCCTCAGCCTTCCTCAAGTCATCTAACTAACTGATGGTGAGATCTTTCTCTGTTGCTTTGGCATATTTCTCAGAGGAACTGAAAACTTGTTAGCACATGCTGCATTCCCTCATCACCTTTCTCACACGAGACAGTATTATCTCAAATGAGTTGCAGGGAGCTTCAGAAGAAAAGTGGCTATCTGCTTTCTGACCAGGCACAAGAGGAGATTCTCCATCAGTGTCACAAGTGCAATTTCAGTTCCACGGCCTGAATGACTGTCTCCAAATTGTTTTAGATGAAGCACTGAAGTTTTAATGAGACTTTTAATGAGTTTTTTTATGAGCTCACTGAAGCACCAGAGCTTTGGGTAGCTCATAGCACAGGCTGCTCATTTAGCATTAGCTGAATCTGAATTCTGTGCTGGCAACCATTACCATCATTATTATGGGCATGCTCATGACTTTCCTTTGCAAGTCAAGAAGGATATGTCAAATTCACAAGTCTTCACCATCCACCTGGTGTCCAGAACTTACTCATATCTAGAAACTGGAAGACTGGTCAGTGGAATTGTGTGTAACTGTTTAGACAAAACTGCCCAGTAACATTTTTTCCATCAAAGTAGGATAGTTTTCGTGGGTTTTTATGGTATGGATTCTGTTATCTGCAAGGCAGAGGCTGGCTGAGGAAAATGGAGATTTACTGCTATGATGCATATATTCTTATGTCATTATCATAATTGTAATTTCATCACACAAAACATTTAATTCATCACAAAAACTTCTCAGCACTCAGGCTTTCAGCAGTCTAAGTGCCTGTCCAGCTGGAAGATGACTTCCTTCACACCTAATGAGATCTGTGCAGTTTCTCTCCTCTTCTTGCATATATAAACCCACTGATGAGACTCCTGAAGACAAGTGTGGTTTGAAGGTTACCTATGTAGAGTAGGCTCTTGGGTCCCTGCTTTTCTGGTTTATCTGAAACTATGATCCTTATCCAGCTCATACAATAGTATGTTCTAATGTAGCATATACTTTTCACTAAGCATTTAGTCAAGTATGTACATGACTGTGACATTCCCTGTCTTTTGCCTCCATCTTTCTGTGACTGAATACAAGGTAACATGATGAATACGAGGTATAGCGTGATGTATGTCATTTCCCAAGAGCTGTTCAGTTGGCTTAATGCCATGTCTATTTGTTCACTGTTATTTTCATAAGTAGGTATCACAGAATCACAGAATCTTAATGGTTGGAAGGGACATTGAAAGATCATCTATTCCAACCTGCCCCGCCAGAGCAGGGCCACCTAGAGTATATCCCACAGGTACAAAGAGCTAAAATCAAACATAGGGTAGATACATACTAAATCTTAATGTATTTTCATCCTCTTTGATTGGAATAATGATAGAATTGCTTATTAAAGACATGGTAGAATACAGAGAGCATCAGTCTGACTTCTTTTTATTTAAACATGGAAAAAACCCCATAATATCTAGGAGCTGAAGACAGCACAGACCCTGCTGGTTTCAGAGATAGGGTTTTGTAGCTGTTTAGAGATATTTTTTAAAGAAATAATTTAAAATAAGCAAGCCTGATGTAACCTACAGATTTCCTGAGACAGCTATTGTTTTGTGAGCTGGTGGTGAATGGTTGAATAGTTACACTTGTAACTCATAGAAAACTATTGAAACACAGCGTGTGTTATAAATACTGAACTCACTGGGGAGAGGCAACTTAAACAACTAAAGGTTTTGAAAGGTTAAGGCTCCCCTGCCATAGATACAAATTATAGATCGCTGTCTTTATGATTTCTGTAGACAATATTTATATATGCTGTGTTAGCCCCACCTGGTGAATTCTAGCAGCATTGCAAACTAAACAGACCATGCTCAACTCTCATGCCCCAGCTCTTAGATGAGTAGTGGGGCATACCCAGAGACACATATGTGACCCTCCCTTTGCCCGCTGTAGCAATAGTGCAGGCACCAATCCTCACCAGCACATTAACAACATCGTTTTTACGCTTCTCTTTTGCTCTAATGAATTAATCTTACAAATTAGGGTGCTACTATCTTCATTTGCACTCAGAAACATGCCCAGTCCGTGAATGCACTTTATATTCACAAACAGACATCTTCCCTTTCTGTTCTTTGGTACTGTTTGAGCTGAAATCATGAGAAATGATGTGGTGAGGTGACCTCCAGAGGTTCCTTCCAACCTCAACACTCTGAGATGTCGTAAGTTTACCCTTAACATTACTATTTCTATTTGTGCAATATCAATATATGTCAACACTGTTGTGAGTAGGTAGCACTTTTCTTACCTTGTGTAAGAATAAATGATTATAAAAGGCCTTTTGAAATGCAGGATCAAGACCATAGTTTCTAAACAACAAATGAGGAGGCTGCTTGCCTCTAATATATAGGTTAGCAAACCAAATCAGCCTTTGGTACGTGGTACATAATACGCTCCCAGTGCCCGTCTTGTGGAGTCCTGTTCAGTTTCTCTCTACTCTCCTTCTCCTATTGCATGTCTAAACTCAGGGGTGATCTGATTTTTGCTTTCATTGTGGTTTGAAGGTTACCTACATAGAGTAAATTCTGCAGAAAGATGAGTGATGACAGTGAATCTTTTACTGCCAGACTTAGCTAATGAAGATTAGTTGCTCTGCTAAGGTAAACTGAAATGTGGCTACAGGATGTTTCTTTCCATCACTTCCCTTTGGAAAACTAAAACATAATCTTGGCATAATCTATCTAGTCAGGCTAAATTACACTTTATTCTGTTTCTTGTCATCTTTGCTTCCCACAGCTGTGACAAGAGAGAACGGTGGGCACATTAAAACCAACCAGTCACAAGACACACAGCTTTCCTGTTCCTTATTGAAAACAGGTGAATAAACAGAACTTAAATAGGAATATTGAATATTGAGCATATCTTAAACAGGACCTCGACATTTTTAGGTAGTTTCAGACTTGGTTACCATTAGATGATCAACAGGAGGAAGCCCACATTAGCCTTATCATTGTATCAAGTAAGCCAGTGTCTCATTCTCCTACAGAAATGTCAAGCTTACTCTTAAAATTAAATGATTACCTCAGAGTGCTCCCCTACAGGTTAGTGCTTCAGTTACAGGAGGCCGTGAATCTCCAGCATCTGTTATTTTGTCATAACTGTACAATTCAAACTCTGGGATGTCCTAGAATGTAAATGGGAAATGAATTAGTGATAATAAATCAAGTCTCGTGATGACTTTTTGTGCTTCGTAACAGCATGACTATCACAGAGAGCCTCCTAAGTTCCTCTTGATTAAACAAGTATTCATGCCATGCTACTCTCCCCTTAAGCAAGAAATCAGAAATCAAAAAGAAGTAAAAAATCCAAAATATATGCTGTCAGTTACGATACACCTGAAACAATATTTCTCTGTCCTTTGCGCTTCAAGACATATATCCAAAATTATTTGCATTTTCCCCTCAGTTTAAAGCTATTTCCCAGCATCAAGTGTGTGTACAAATATACATGCAGTAAGGTTTCAGCTCTATTTACCCTCATTAGCACTGAATCTGTGCAAACCAAGGATCACCCCGTGAATGAAGATTCTTGCCTTCCAGGCTGAAATAGTTGTTCATCAACACTTCCCATTCTAGCAAGAAAACCTTTCTGAGGGAGCCAGTCTGCAATCCATTGGTTGCAAGTAATGTAGCTATTAATGTGACTCAGGCAGTAAAACGCTACCTAGATTCTTAAGTATAGTCTGAGAATGGCCAAGCCTTCTGTTGTGGTCTCTGTACAAAATCGGACTTGAGGTTATGACTGATGGAAACAAGCTAGATGCTGGGAATGCCTGAGCCAACAAGCATAACTGCACTCCACTCATCACGGATTCAGGTGCAGAATCACCAAAGCTGACCCCATGAATACTGTGAGGCCCAGCAGCAGAGCTTTATTAGAAACATTGCTGTCTCCAGGATTGCTCAGTTTGGGATCAGTTTCTTTTCTGCCCATCTGATTGCAAATGGGACTGTGCTTCCAGAGCAAAAAGACAGGCAGTATGTATGTCATCTTCAATTCAAGGCTGTCTTGCTGTTATTCATAACAATAGATGTTTGTGAATGGAATTAATGTCAAGTGAACAATGTTGCAGAACAGTAGTGGGAGCCCTGGGGCACAATCTGATACAAGAGCATCTCTAACTTTAGCAGTGAATTTGCCCTGGCTGGGTAATAACCATCAACTGAACTTCCTACAGCAAGAGAGTAAAGACAGTATAACAAGATGCAGCACCACAGCTGCCTTTCATTTTTAATATGTGTAACATTTAAGGCAGAATGTCGAATTTCACAGATTTCTGCATGACAAACTCCTTGGAGTTCGTATGTTGCTGTGTACTGCTGTGCTTCATCAGCACTAAACCTCTCAGTTCTCGTTCAGGGGGAACTCCATGGCTCTAGAACAAAGATTATCCAAAATCTGAAGAAAGACCAAAGAAAACATTTGGAAGGAAAGTTAAAGAAATTATGAAGGAGTATTCTCAATTGATCATAATCCAATTGCACTCTTTGTAAATGCCTTATTTGAGATGCTAATAGTACCTGCTTTGAAACACTGTCTGCATACCTAATGTCCTTGCATCATTCCCAAATGCTACTAGCACAACATTAACTAAGCCGTCTTCCTATTGATAGCACTAACATTTACAAGGACTAACACTGTGCATTTGTCTTCCTAATGATCTCAAGAAGGGTACTGTCTATGTAGGACATCACTACACCACGTACGGGTCCAATCTAGACGCTGAGCTTCTCATTCACCAGCCCAGAGGACGTGTTATGACGCAGACATTTATGTTAGTAAACACAGTGTCTTCATAATTCATGCTTTTGTTAAAACTTGGGTCTAGGTTACTTGACAATGAGAATTTATAGCTGATACTGATAAATATGCAGGTGAAGCAATAAACTGTCAGGAGGCTGGAGCCAGGCTGTTCTCAGTGATGGCCAATGACAGGACAAGGGGCAACGGGGACAAGCTGGAACAGAAGAGGTTCCAAAGAAATACAAAGGAAAACTTCTTCAGTGTGGGGTGAGGGAGCACTGGCAGGGGCTGCCCACATGGGCTGTGGAGGCTCCTTCTCTGGAGACATTCCAACCCAGCTGGATGAGTTCCTGTGTGCCCTACTCTAGGTGGTCGTGCTATGGCAGGGGGTTCTATCAAGTTACTGTTCTAGAGATGTAACTTGACTGTCATTATAATTTTTAATGTCCTCATGGGAAATCTAGGGATTTGTTAGTCTAGGGGCTTTTTATTCAAACCTCCTGCTCTCTGGAAGAGCTGTTTCTTTAAATTTCTTCTTCTTACAAATCAGGATCTATTGAAACATTCCTATGAATGGGAAAAAAAAAAAGCCTGCTGACCTACAGATAATAATAAGTTACAGGTGCCATCACACCTCCTGTTCTTCCTCCAAAGCTAACATTTTTTGCGTAACTGTTCCTGATTTAAGGGGGTTCTGATGAGTGGAATGCTTTACTGTCATTCTCCAAACCAAGTGACTGCGTGTTCCCACGCTAGACAAAGACAGCACACATTTCAGCATGCAGGTACTGCAGCCACCTCGCAGTGCTTTTAAAGCAAAGAGCAGAACCAGATACTGGAAAGAAAAACGTGCAACTGTGGAAGACAAAAATGTCCCATGTTGCTAAGTTTGCATAGGTGTAACTCTTGCTTTGTACATGTAATTTCAGCACAGTAAGTGCATAATTATGCATTTATTCTGGGAAAGTCTAGATTATGATATAAAGTATAGAATTATGAAGACAGTTTTCCTCGTTCCAGCCACAAGGGAATATTAAGAAGAGCAATTTAAAATATCAAGTTGTAGTGGTTTTATACTTAACCTAATCTATTAATTGTGTAACAGACAGCATATGAAGTAATTATTGATGATTAAACCATTATTCTGGGGCTTTCTCAACACACCATGCATGCAGACCTTTCCAAGCTCATTCTCTTGGCCTTCCTCTGAGCTGAGGTTTTATTAGAAATTACCATTGACTTTGGTTAGTAGCAGAATTGTTGACTTTTGCTGTAACAAATATATCCTAGTCCAACAGTTTAAGTGTCTTCAGAATTCCTTCAGAGCAATGACTCTGACAGCTATCGTCCTCCCTAACACCTACATCAAGAACCATAAAGTTTTAGGAGAAAAGATGTGTATATTTTGCCCTCAGTCCACACAATTATTGCTGCCACCTGCAGTTCAAAAGCACATTAACATTCTGTGAGATCTATTTTGTTCTCTGCCTCTCAAATACATTTTCGCTGCAAAAATATTCCTTCTACGTGACCATCGATCCTGTTTCTAGTATGAGCCACATTTTTGGGACCTAATCACTTCTTGTAAGACATGAGAAAATAGGAAACGAGACATCACGAAGAGCAGTTTTAAGAACACATGAAGCTTTGCTCCATCAAGAGATCCCTAGCCTGCTTTACATGTCATTATGCTAATGTAGACTTTACATGCATAATTCCATGTGTTAAAGGAAACTAGACACATATTACCACACCTTTCTACTTATGCCTGTCTTCTGAAATCTAATGTTCAGGTAATTTCAGTCGCTGCTGTTTTGTTTTCGTTAAGTAAACCTGAAGCACCGAGATAACAGGACAAATCTGTGCCAGAACTCAGACTGTTTTTAAAGCAGCATCGTGAAAGCATTACGGCTACAACATCAAGCACTCAAAAGTTACTTAAATGCTGGGATTAGAATTCTCCATGCAAAGGTAATTTAATTTATCTGTGGCTTCTAGAAATAAAAAACCCCAGACCACGTTATTCAGCAACACAGAAGAAGCCTTTGATAGCAACGAGTATCAACCCCAGTTTTTCCTGGGTGCCATTTCAGTGCTTTGATCATTAAATAACTTTCTTCCAGGCATCTTTTACTTTGTTCTCTTTTAGTTTTGTAACTTTCACATAGCAAGGAGGCCTGTGAAACTGGGTAATTAAGGACTCTGTTAGGATGTAAACGTATGGAAAACAAGTACAGGACTAATCCTTCGGAAACCAGGAAACACAAGACAGAGGCCCAGGCAGTTAGTGCAGCAACGTGCTAGTTTGTTTCTAGGATGTGTTGTTGGTATGGAACAGTTTCTGATTGAAGAAGATTTGGTTCTTCAACATTTGATTCGCATCTGAATTTCCTGAAAGCAAAAGTTGCTCAGATTCTAAAAAGAAAATGGCAAATGGACTATCTGCCTGGGCTGTGGATTCTTAATTACCAGCACAGTAAAAAAAGTTTTTCTTTAAGTGGAGCTTTTAAGTGTTCCAGCTTTTGTCCATTAGCACTAGTCCTGTCACTGGACACTTACAGTCACCCCATCCTTTTGACATCCACCTTTCAGATACTTGTGTTAATGAAGTCATCCCTCAGTCTCCTCCAGGATGAACAGCCCCAGATCCCACAGCACATTAATCTCTTGGTTGAAAAAAGAACAAAAAAAAAACCCCTATTTTGCTCAGATTTTTTCCCCAGAATTACCTCTGACAGAAATCAAGTCAGGAATTGGTCTTTTTAGCCTAAAATTGAAGCAATTCAAAATTGGGATCGGTTAAAATAGAGTAACCATAGGAACAAATTGCCTACCTTCACCATCTCTCACTGCGTAACAGAACAAAAAGACTATAGGTTATTCACAAGCCATGAAGAAACACGGGCACGCAGGAACTTGGGTTAAGCAGAGCTGGGAAAACTTGAGATGATTTGGTATGAGATTGATTTCTCCTAGCGCACCTGTCAAACAATTTTGACAAAAGAGATCAGTTTGCTTTTAAAAGCTGAAGAACACAATCACAAAAGAGAAGCAGGATGATACGAATGCTGTATGAGACAGGATAAAGATGCGTGATCCTGCAGACATGCAAAACCTTTCACAGGCTTTCACATGCTTAACACCACAGGTATATCTCTAAGGCTGAATGACTGAATCCACATTAATCAGATTAGAAAGTAAAAGACCTTGCATGTTTTGATAAAAGTGGCTCAGATTTTGGACATCTCAAAAGGAGAGCACACAAGTAATTTCAGTAGGATATTACTGGGGGGAAAAAAACGAGCTAGGACAGATTTACATAAATTGTACATTATAAAACATTTCAGTTAATGGAATCCAAACGTTCTTTAGGGTTTCAGCCTAAAAGGTGTGTCCTTTAAAATGTACACTAACTATATCAAGACTATTTTTAATCTAAGAAAAACATGAAAGTTGCAATGTGATGCTGGGGTATAACTGCCACACTTGATTAGGACAGCAGTAAAAAGCCATTAAGCTGCTTTGTGAAAGTAAGACAGCCAAAGCAGCTGTCAGACCACTGAAATCACAGTCACTGTGCAAAGGAAGGAACACGTCATACTCAAGAAAGGCTTTGGTGTGTATTGTTTTGTAAAAGTGTACGTGTTTGAGAGAAAAGGAAAGGAAATGCATGAAGCAGCACCACAAAATCAGACTCAAAGAAAGTAGAGGAAACCGAGAGCCAGAGTAAGCACCAAAAAGGTGACCCAGCCATAAGCAACAGAACTTTCTAGGCCAAGCGTTGGCTGAAATCCAGCTTTATTCAGTGCCTTACAACTGTGAGCAAATAACCTCACTCTTACAGTCTGGTTTCTCCTGCGTGCTGGGCAGCAACTCTATCTATACACTCTCTTACCTTATTGTTGACACAGCAATTCATTTTTCCTTCTAATTACAATAACCTGCAGAACCCTGTACTGTGGCCAGCTGCTTGGGTCAGGGCTGTAACACCACTGGTTATGTGGCTAGAGTCCTGTAAGTCACTGCACCGAGGCAGATATTGATCCAGGTGCTGCAGAAACTGCAACAAGACAAGCTGTAACTTGAATTCCTCGATGGGTCCGACACACATACCTAATGTGTCTTGTTGTCAGGTACTGAGAAGTACCAAAAACTTCCTGAGATAGATAATCCTGCAATCAAGCCAAGCCTGTGGGCCCCCAATTCAGTTAATTTGCTCGTCTGGGTCAAACTGCATGACAACAGATGCCAAGAATGTTACATTTAAGCATGAGGATACTTAAACACATTAATCGACCTAAGTACTGTAGTACTTAATTCATGGGGCACACTACTCAGTGCAATTTAAGATGCTCAGCCGGGAGAAAGGCAAGTTAGGCATATTTGATTCCTGAAAGTCAGTCAGATGTTGAACTCTAGATAGCAGTCTGGGGTACATCTAAGAGCCAACAGAAAATGACAAGAAGCTGCACCTGGGACAAATTTTTGTTACAGAAACAAATACTCCTTTTTATTCCTCAAATGAATAAACAGCTATTGTTTAGAGCAGGGGTTGTCTAGATTCACGCTTAAATCCTTGTAAAGTTGTAACATGTAGCTTTATCTGGTCTTTACATCACAAGAAGTGAATCAGCTCCAAGAAGAAAGTTTTAGAAGGCTGCTCTGGAATACATGTGATGCAGATGACTCTCCTGAGACACAGAAGGCCTGCACTTAACTCCCTGCTCCCAATCAGGTTGTTCAGGATACAAAAATAACTCCCCTGCTCAGCACCATGATCACAGAGCAACTGGGTATAATGAGACATGTACTTACCAAAGCTTTTATGCAAGGTGTATAAACCTAGGTATAAAGATGTCTACAGCCATGCCCTTTGAACATTAACTGTGATTTCCTGTGTACGAAACAAAACAAGTTCTCCCGTGAAAGACTCGGGTCAGACTCTG